>JAWNOR010000217.1:0-198863 GCA_035045885.1 Drosophila borealis
AAAAATCATCAAAAAAGGTTGACTTTACAAACGAATCGGTTTTTGGTCAACAACTTTTTTTAACCCATCGATTTTTGAAATGTTTGAATGCAGATTGATAGTAGGGATCCCTACGAATTCAAAAAGGTATAACCTTTCAAAATCTGACAGTATTTACCCGAGATATTCAATAAAAATCATCAAAAAAGTTTTGATTTTCGAACCGACCCCGAATTTGACAAAAAACGTGATGTAACCCCTTGCCATTTTGGTTGATTTTTTAATGGACCATTTGTATAATTTGTCATAAGTTTTGTCTGATCAATATTATTTCATTTTTTTTATATGTTTTATTTTAATTGTTTTTTTATCTTTTCAGATTGAAGAATTCAAAATTCCAACTGATTCTGTAGACTTCCGCGATGTATGTTTCCTGGATTGCACTTTAATTATTCAGGACTAAGTCATTTTAGATTTAAGCGGAATTTATATCCTCAAAAAAACATAATTTATAACCATAATAAGTTGGACTTGTAATCTATAGTTTTTAGAGAAATCTATAAATATGTACATGAACATAAAATTAACAACTATTTATGATGCTTTTAGAGAAATAAATATATTATATACGATAAAAAGCATTCTTCGGGTCTTTTTATTTAAAGGGGCTATTTTGTCGGTAATTTTGATTGAAAAGTTCAGGGTCGACGATTTCCGCTGGCGTTGCCTGGCCGCTGACTGCCGAGATTTTCATAAAATTTCAGCTTAAGTACCAGGCGAACAGAAATGCACAGTAGGTAGTCCAGAAAATTCTGAAAATAAATAATTGCATTGCATACCCACAAGGGGCGACGTTTGGGGGCCGCGCGCTGGCCAGATTTAGGTACAAACTCAGCAAAAATACCAGGCGAACAGAAATGCCCAGCAAGTAGACAAAAATCGGTGAATAACAATTTAATTGCATACGCGCAAGGGTCCACGAATGTGATTAATATCAACGAAAATTTGAGCTGAAGTACCAGGCGAACAGAAACAGCAAATAGGAGTTAAATGAGAACAGCAACTGCTGTGGTCGATTTCCATGGATAACGGGACCATCTGGGAGCCAATAAACGTTGCTGGGAAACACAAAATCCAATGAAACTAGATTGGTGCTGAAAGGTTAAATAAAACCGAACTACATATTCCTTAAGTTTAAGAAATCATTGGAACATAAAAGAAGTTAACTAAAAACCTATTTTCGTTGGATTAGCGCAAAACATTTCTTAAGATTTTAGTTTTTATTGGTATATATATATATACATATAAAACAAATAAGACAAGTTTTAGTTAAAGATATCCCTTAACGGACTCGTACAGCTCCGAACCAACGCTTGGCATTCAAAAAATCCGAATCTAATTCAAGTTGGCCAGCATCCAGCATTAGGGTTGACCCATTTTCTTCAATGTGCCTTGTAAATTTTGTCCTCCGATCAGGTTTTATAGAGCTCTGCTTACCGTTCAGCTGTAAATTCGTGTAGTTAGGGTAGAGTGCAAAGATTTTAATCTAAATAAAATTTTTATTTTAATTTGTTTTGTTTTCATTTTAATCGGTATAATAAGTATAATAACATTTTTGTTGTTCTTGTTTTTCATTCATTATTATTTTACCTGTTAATTTTAATATTTTTTTGTTTTTATAGTTTTCTTTTTGTTTTGTTTTTTTTTTTTTTGTTTTAATATTAGAATTAGGCAATCGAGTTAATACTACCTTCGTTTTAAATATTATGCAACGAATTGGGTTTTGTTTTCTGGTTTGTTTTTTTTTTGTTTTAGTTTTATAATTATGAATTTTTAAATGTATATTTAATAAACTCATTTCCGTTCTGGCTAAGCAACATGTTGCTCCTTGTATTTTATTTATTAAATTTATTTATATTCTTTATATTTTGCTGTGCCTTTCAACTCATTTGTTTTTGTGTTTTTTTTTGTTTGTTTTTTTTTTTTTTTGTTTATTTTTTTTGCCGTGGGCGCTAAATGTACAGTTGCCTTGTAAAAATGTACAATTCAAGCGCTTGCTTTTAAAATATTTGTATTTTTGTTTTTGTTTTTTATTTTATTTTTATTAATGTTACAATTACTAATTTAGTTTTAGCTGAAAGTCGCAATCACCTTAATAATTAGCCGCATTTATATATATATATATATATATATATATATATATATATATATAAATATTAGCGTTAATTAACCTTGTGTTCTTATTAATTTAGAGCTTTTCTTTAGTTCTTTATATTTGCGTTTGTTTTTGTTTTTGTTTAGTTTTAGTTTTTTACTATTTTTTGGATGGGTTTTCTTAAATATAATACAATTGTTTTTATTACGGAACTAACGCTCGTGTGGATTGCAATTGGTTTTCAATAGGCTTAGCTATTAACTAGGCTGCTCTTCTTCTTCTTCTTCTTGTTCTTGTTCTTGTTCTTCTTGTTTCGGTTTAAACTTTAGAATATGTACGTATGTATGCGTGTCTGTACGTATCTATGTGTGTATGTATTTAACAATTTAGTAAGTAGCAACAGGAGTGTGACGACATTTTGCGTGTATTCAAACAAAAACCAAAAGAAACCAAATCAAAAGCTGTGCATGCACATGTACACACACATATATACACATGTACATATACATAAGTAGCAACATATACATATATGTAATTGTGTATATATATGCACATATATATGAATAACATTTAATTCTGTTGCATTTTGTCAAAGTGCTGGAAAAACAATTCTTCGTTTTACACTCTATAAACTGTTTTGCTTGTATATGTATGTATATATATATATGTATGTATGTATGTATATATATATTTGAGTAATATATATAGAGAGAATTACGTTAGTTTAGGCATTGAGAGCGCAGTTTTTTATGTTAGTTTTTATGAAATTCGTAAAATGTTGTTGTTGCTGATGAATTTGTTGTATTTAATTTTGTTGTTGTTTTTGTGTGTATTCAATTTATTAAACTCTTTACATTAAATTACATAGCTAATTGTTGTTGCTTGGTTTTGTTGTTCTTTGTTTTTTTTTTTTTGGTTGTTCTTTTAATGCCTCAGCCATACAAAATGTCGTGTCGCGTACATAATATATATATATATGTATGTATGTATATGCATATGTATGTGTGTGCATGTATATATATATACACGCACACACATACACATACATATGTATAATCATCTTGTATCTTTTAGTTTAATGAACACTTTGTTGGGTTCAATTCAATATTAGTTTAAAAAGTTGCATTTTTTTTTTGGTTTTTCTTTTCTTGCTTCTTTTTGTTTTTTCTCATATTTAGTTTAGTTAGAGTTTAATGTAATTTAAGTTTAGCGTTGGTTTTTAAAAAAGTTGCTCATCGAAATGAATATATATGTATATATATATATATATGTATATATATAGTTAAGAAGCGCTGTGCCCTGTTGACTTGTGATTTGTTTTGTTTTTCTCATAAATATATATATATAATTATATATATATGTATGTATGTAGTACTATTTCTATATAAATTGCTAAAAAAAATCATAGTTCATAGTTGTTGTTGTAATTAGCATTTAAACACAGTATTTAGTATTTGCCTATCTGAAGACGCCTGGATTTCATGCTGCCAGCTCAAACCGAACAGCCAAAAATAAATAAAAGCAATTAAATTTAATTCAAATAATTAACTTTTGCCAGATACCAACTATCGAACGTGTGTGTGTGTGTGTGTGTAGTTTATTTAATAAGCGGGGCACTTGATTGAGTTTAACTTTCTCTCTCTCTCTCTTACTCCCTCTCTTCTTCTTGTTAAATTAAAAATAAAATACTTTGTTGTTTATTTACTTTCGGCTGTTCGTCGGGATTTCATTCGCATTACAAATGATCATTTTAGTTGTTTTTTTAATTACTTTTTATTTTGCATTAGTTTTTATTTAAATATTTTTGTTTTACCCGTAGCTATAACTGGATTATAGAGTATTAAATACAAATTGATTATACGCCTAGTTGTCTGAGAGCAAGTCACACGTTTTTTTCCCCTTGCTTTTAATAACAATTAACTATTTCATAAATTGGGCATAGAATGTTTTTCTTTAAGAAGAGTTTAGTTCATTGTTGTTCGTCTTTTATTTCTACTGAAACCCTAAGGCATATACATTTCAATTTGTTTAATGCTAATTTTATACTACAGTTAAATCAGAAGCAAAACCAGACTTAGGACTTGGACATAGTATATATATAGCATATATATATATTTATATAGTAGAGAGCTCAGCCACAAGAAGATCGCGCAGTTGCCATGCCAAAGAAAACTTCGAGTTAAAAGCTTGGCACCGAATTTTTACAGTTACAGAGAAAAGTGCTGCCAATTTTGTTGAAAAAAAAACCAAACATAACAGAAGAAAAAAATGTGTTATCAAAACGTGTGACTTGCAATCGATATTCGATCTTTGATCATCGATCTTTCGTTATTATCGAGTCTACAATTGTTGTAACTAATTTAATTTGTTTACTTGCTTTCTTCTTTTTATTTTTTTTTGTTGTGTATTTTGTGTTATTTGTGTATTTTGTTAGCTTCTTGAGTGTTGAAACTGAAATGATTAAATTTAATTTATGTAGATTTTTTATGTAGTTGTTGTTCTTGTCGCTTGCCTTTTCGAATGGTTCCAAAATTGTTATAACATGGCTTATGGCTAATTAAAATTACCTGCTATCATTAATATTATTTATGTATACTATACATATATATATATATGTATATATATAATATATAAGTTTTGCTTACTTTTAATTTTGGTTTTATATTAATTTATTTATTTTTTTGTTGTTTAGTAATTGTTCATTTATTTTGTATGAAGCGCTTAACGCGGGAGAGTAAAATTGAGTGCTAGTATTTTGTTCTTGTTGTTTTTGTTGTTGGTTTGTTATCGATAACAATCAGAATACACATCATAATGTAAATAATCGAAAAAGAGGGCGTAAATAAATCGTTTCAAATATACTGAGGATTTATAGGATACACGATTCGTTTTTGTTGTTGTTGTTGTTGTCAGGCTTTGTTCTTGTTCTTGTTTTCACTGTACATAGAAAAAAAAAACATACAATACTGCGTATGTACTTGTTGTATATAAGTGTATAATATTTATGTATAGTTTTAGTATATAGCAAATAGTTGACGAGTGTTTCAAAGTTGTTTCTAATTTATCTTCTTCTTTATCTTTATCTTCATCTTAAACTTCAACTTGTCTTCTTCTTCTTCATCTTGTCTTCTGTAGTAGGTTCAAATAGTCGTACTTGTTGTTGTTGTTGTTGTCGTTTGTTGTTGTTTGTGGGTAACATTACGTCATACATTATAGCAGTAAATAGGTATCGTAGCTGTTCATGTTGTTCTTGTTGATGTGTGTGTGTGTGTGTGTATGTATAAGCAACGTGGGTTCACTTTATCAGTTCAAGAGGTTATGTGTAATATACACAAGTGTGTGTGTGTGAGTGTTTGAGAGAGTTTGAGAGTATGTGAGAGAGTGTGTGAGATAGTGCGTATGTTTGTGAGAGAGTTTCTGTGTGTGTGAGAGAGGATCTGTGTGTGTAGAGAGTGTCTGTGTGTGTGAGAGAGGATCTGTGTGTTAGAGAGTGTCTGTGTGAGAGAGTGTCTGTGTGAGAGAGTATGTGTGTGTATGGCTTGGAAAGTGTAGGAGACGGAGTGTTAATTAACTAAAGCAACTTTTAATAAACATTTTTGTATACAATATGCACATACATATATATATATATATGTATGTATATACACATATATATGTGTAGATCTATGCATATATAAATATAGTCACAAATAGTCGTTACACAAATAAGCCACAAACTGTACAACAATTTTGTACATGTACAATAAAAAACTTATACACAAAAACCCTTAAATTGCATCAATTCGATTTTCGATATCATTTTAATCGATATTCATCGAGAGCGTTACGATTACGACGGTTTCAAAGTATCTTGCTAGGCTATTTAATTCTTTCTATTTATATATATATATTTATTTATATCTTTTTTTTTATTCATATATCGATATCGAACATACACACACGATGATTCAGTTTGGTTTTTTTTTTGTTTTTTTTTTTCGTATATAACAAGAACGGTTATTTGTTATTATTTATTAGTTTATTAGTTTACTATACAAATGTCTCATGTTTTGAATGCACAATTTGTGCATGTCAACATAAGTTTATTTATTTTATTTTAATTTAATTTAATTTAGTTTAGTTTTTTTTTCATTTACTGAGAACACAGTTTACCATATAAATATATTTAAAGCTTTGGTGGCGGCAAAAAAGTGAAGAAAATGTCAATTTTTTGTATAAAAGCAAAAAGGAAAAAATTCATCAAAAATCAAAATCAAGGATTTCAGTTTAGTTACGAGTTAGACGACGAATTGAAGACCGCTTTAGTATATTATTTATCCTGTTTTTGTATTTGTTTTTGTTTTTTTCCCCACTTGCTTTCGCTTTATACACATACATACATATACAACCGAAAGGTTAACAACTAACAGAAATCAATAATAATTAACAGTGTTTGTTTTTTTTTTCATTTTCATTTTTAGTTTTAGTTTTGATTTGTTTGGGTTTTTAGTTTTTGTTTTGTTTACCAAAAATGAGGCAAAGTCGTCGTAATCATAATCATAGTCATAATCATAATCATATCTCATACAATATACATATATATATGTATATATATATATATAAGCAAATAGTACTGAACTTTACAAGTTTTGGCAGTACGCAATTTGTTGTAATTTATTTGAAATTTTCTCATTTCTTGTAATTGTTTAAAATTATGCAAATATACAATGTTGCTTGTCATCGTTTTTTTTTCTCTTTTCTTTTCTCATAAATCGTAAAGCATTTATGATTTAATTATTTTGTTATTAAAATATACTCATAACGCGCTACTTAATTGTTTAAAAAGTTTTTAGTTTTTTTTTCTTTTTATATATTAACTAATATTAATAAACAAATTTTAACATTTCTCGTTCAACAGTTTTTTTGGTATTTTTTAAATTCTGTTTTTTTTTTGCCAAATTGTTTTTTTTTACTGATCGCACCCAAGAACTCGAACTGAAACAATCCGAAACGATAAAGAAAATTTAAATAAGTAGCCCAAAGAGTGTAAAGAAGACGGAACTTGCTTTCTTTTCGCTAGTTATAAACAATAAACATTTGTAGGTTATGTACAGCTTTTCTGCGACTTGCTTGCATTTCAAGATGGCGTATAATCCTACGTATGCATGTGGTAGAAGGTGTGTGTGTGTGTAGTAGTAGTAGTTGTAGTGTTGTTAATAGTACTGCGCTTTCGGTGTTGAATACTGGACCTGTCTGCCTTATCCACAGATCCTCGTGGATCCGGTTGATCGTTTAGTTGTTAATTACTAAAGTTGCGATTTAGTGTTCATTTAACTGCTATCACTTTTCGTTTGTTAATTTTAATTTTTTATCCAATTTTTGTTTTAATATTAATTCTTGTTCTTTTTATATATAGTAAAATACAATTTGACTAAACAAAGTTCTTTCGTACAATATTTGTTGCGGAAATTTCAAAGTTCTTTTGGGTGTTATTTTTGGTAAAAAGATTTAGGGGGTAGTAGGGAAAGGGGAAGGGGAAGGGGTAACAGGTTCTTGTGACAACACTCATTTTAGCTAGTTGTAGTATGTATATTATGTGTATAATATAATGCATTTCTTGTTGCTCGTCAATTTTTCAATTATATTTCGTGTTTTATTTTATTTGCATTCTTTTTTTTTAGGAATTTTTAATCATAATTTCTCCTTTTCTTTTTCCTGCAATAGAAACAAATTGCAAAATCGCATGAGTCAAGAGATTTGAGTCAAATTCAAAGTTCAACCAAATAAACTAAATGCATGGGGTTCGGCAATCAATCAATCAATCAATCAATTAGTTAAATCTCATAAAATACGTGACAGGAAAATTTACGTTTTGAGACAAACAAAAAATTATAAATTCAAAAGTACATTAAACGAAAAAATTTCATAATTTTCAATACTTTTTTTTGTTGGTTGGTTGCATTTTTGTTGTTGTTGTTGTTGTTGCTGGTACAAATATTAGGCTACTTGTTGTTAATATTATTATTGTTATAGTTGTTGTTGTTGTTGTTGTTTTCGGTTGCTTTGCTGAACGAACGCTGGGTTTTCATTTTGATAGGTGGAATTGAATTGATTTTTGCAACTGTAATTTTTTTTTTTTGAATAGCGAGCGATAGCGACAACAATCGATTCAATCAATCAATCAATCAATCAATCAAGCTGCAGGCTGTTGCATTTACCTATTTAACTTATGCATTAATTATTTACTTATTGCGAATTTTATCAACTACGGCATACGGCATACAATTTTGCGACAATTGTTAGTTTTAGACGATATTTTGTTTTTTTTGTTCGGTTTTCACATTATGGGGGGGAGGGGGGGAAATAAGAAAAGAATGAAATACAATTTGATTAGCTTTTCATGATAATTAGCTAACGCAAATGCTTTCTTGGCACTACGAATACGACGTTTACGTCTATGAAAAGCTCAACTGAAAATCAAATCAAGCACAACAAATCAATTAAAGGAAGCGCTTTAGCACATGGACACATCGAGATGGTTGCCAAAAAAAAACGAGCCCAAAATTCGTTTGGACACAAATTCTCTAGTTGCGAGTTAATACTGTTTTATACAAGTGTGTGTGTGTGTGTGTGTGTCTGGGCAGATCGATCTCTATAAGATATAAAGCCATAAGCCAAATCAATATCGGTTTTCAAATAATATATTGCACTACAATTATACATACAGAGAAGACATTAAAAATGCGTGTATTTCAATTGTTTTTTTGTTGTTGTTTAATTTACATTTGTTGTTGTTGTTGTTTTTTTTTATTCTTTTTGTAGAAATCAAAATCTCAAAACGCACAAAATCATAAGCGAACAAAATAGCACAAAAGTATTTCATATAAATTTAAATGTAATTATAATAATAATAGACGGCAAAAATCAGTTGTAATTATAGCGGTAAACATATATATAGAAATCTATACACGAAACTATAATCAAAGAAAACAATGTAAAAAGGCAAACTGAAGAGAAAAACTGAAAAGGAAAACTGAAATAGAAACTAAAAGTGCGCAAAGAAAACAAATACTTTTCTGTGTGTGTGTGTAAATGTATGTGTGTACAGACTAATTAGATATAGGCGCTCGCAGTGTGCTCTACAAATTACAATCGAAAAAACGAAAAGAAATAATAAAATCCAAGGAAAAGAAAAAAACTGCAATTAAGAAAAGTTTGCTTTAATCTAGTTTTTAGCCGTGTGTGTGTGTTTGTTGTTGTTGTTTGTTGTTGTGTGTGTTATTGTTATAAACAAAATTTATTGCCAACTTGTGTTTTAAGCTTAGATAATCATAATAATATACATAAGTAACGATATAGATTGATAAACTTTGCGTGTGTGTGTTGTGTGTGTGTGTGTCTAGTTCACTTTCATTCAAGGCGTGGCTAATTATTTAAATTAGAATTAAACAATAAGTACTTAAAACAAAGTTCATAACATGTTTTTTTTTTATATATTTTTGTTTTGTGTTTTTTTTCTTCTTCTTCTTCTTCTACTTTCCGATTCTTAATAATGCACTCGATAAAAAACGGGAAATTTTTGCGGGCAACAGTGAAAAAAGAAAGAGAAAAAAAAACACAAAAAGCGCAGCAAACAATAAAAGTTTTTCTTTTATAAACAATTCTTCGACATTGAAATCATAAGGCATACTTTTACATATATATATATATATATACTTGTATAATTAATATATAGTATTTATATGGCTATAAAACTACGCTCAGTGTGTAAGTGTGTGTAGCTGTGTGTGTGTGTAGTTGTGTGTGTGTGTGTGTGTGTCTGTCAGTTTTTAAGCACAAATTGTGTTTGATTTAACTTTCGTTTAGCACACAGTTGAATTTAATTTTGTGTTGGTTTTTATGTTTTCTGGGCAGCACATAAACAATAAATTTAATTAAGTTTTATTTTATTTAATATTTTATATATATTTAATTTTTTTTTGTGGCACGCAAAACCTCAGCCAGCTTCTAAATAACTTGTGCACTAAATCATATTTAATATGTATTCATTTATGTTATAATACAAAAAATAGAGCAAATAGATATATAAAAATGTATTATTATTATTATTATTTTTATTTATAGTTTTTTTAGCTGGACTTTTTGTTGTGCGCGCCACACACAACAAAGTATTTGTGCATTTATTTTTGTTGTTGTTGTTGTTTTTATAAATTGTTAACTAGGAAAATTTTGCTAAATTTGTTGCTGCTGCTGCTGTCTGTGTGTGTAAGTACGTCGCTTGTGTGTGTGTTTGTTGTGTGTGTGTGTGTGTGTGTTTGTTTGTTGCGCATTTGCGAATGCAGCTTCAAACGTCTTTAATTTGCAGTTTTATTAACTAAAATGTAAATTTTTTGCTGCATTTCAAAATGTTGTTACAATTATTTGGTGTTGTTTGTTGTTGTTTGTTGTTGTTGTTGTGGACTGCTTGTTGTTGTTGTTGTTGTTGTTGATTTCATGTGTTGTTGTCGTTGGCAACTTACTGTTCTTGAGGATCAGTATCACTCTCCTCCAGCTCGCTCTTGTTGCGTCGCTTCTCGTAGATGAGAATGATGAGGCAGAGAATCAGGACCTCGGCGCAGATGCCCAGGAAAGGCCACAAGGCGGCGAATTTGCCTGGCAAATGGAAAAGAAACGAAATATATATATATAGTATCGATCTGGCTAGTTATTTCAGCAGCTGAGCAAAGGACTCACCCTTAACACGAACGGTTGTAAAATCGGTGGCAACGGTGCTATTACCATAGTCATTGGCCTCGTTACGTCCGTGGCACTTGAACTCGCCTCTGTCGTCGAGGGTCACGTTCTCGATCATTAAAATAGCATTCTCAACTTTATTATCATCCGATTTTAGTATATAACGATCTGTGCTGTTTGTTATATTTGTGTAATTGCCTGCCAAATAGAAATGTAAGAAATCAAAAGTTAATATCAGCATTTGTTTAAGTTAATTTCTTTTGCCTTGATTTCAATTTTTCATAGTTAAAACATTTGCACAAACATTTCTCTTTTATTTCTAAATGCATTTCTTTTTAATTTATATTTTTTATTATAACTTTATTCCAAAGTTATCCTCTACAAGCCACAGAATATGAATGTGTTGCTTCTTCTTTCTTTTACGAAGCATGCTGCGTTGCAATTCCCAACTAGTTCAAGCTTCGCGCAACTGGGCAGAGCGTGCACAAACCTGGAAGGTTCGTGAAGTAGCCTAGACTAGACCTGTTTATACCCTTGCAAAGGGTATTATAGTTGTGTCATTAAATGTGCAACGCGCCGAAGGAAACATCTTCGACTCCGTAAAGTATATAGATATATTCTAGATCTGCATCAGCAGACGAGTTGTTGCAGCCATGTCGGTCTAATCTTTCAGTTTTAAAGCTATCGTCTCGGAACTTTGCATAGGCTCGTCTTTTTCTTGCAGGCCGCACACATATTGGAACTGGCCGGATCGGAACACCATATCATATAGCTGCCTTGGGAACTATGGATCGAAATGTAGGTACTTGTATGGCAAAGTTTTTTGTTTGTTAACATATTTTGACCAAACTCTGCACTTATTATCTTGACTAAGCTTCCTAAATATATGCAAAATCCTATCAACATCGGAGCACTATAACATATAGAAATACGATCGATAAAAAATTGAGTGCTGGCATTTGCAACTTATTAGTTTTACAAGATATCTTGTGACTTTTTCAAGATATCTTGTCCAAACTCGACATTTATAAGTCTCACTATGTTTCTCATGCATATATAAAAGCTTCTTAACATCGGACTACTATATCATATAGCTGCAATAGAAACGTTCGGTCGAAAAGTGGATTCTGCTATGGATAACTTGAGCAAACTTGTCATTTTTAGGTCTCACTATGAATATATTATATATATATATACCAAGTCTTAACATCGAACTGCCATATCATATATCTGGCATATGAACGTTCGCAATGTCAAAATATTCCGTTTGCCCAAGATATTTTCATCAAACTCAGCACATTACGAGCTTTACATTTGCAAGGCAAGCTTACTAGAAAGTTGATTCATATAATTAAGTATCTAACTGAGCTTCGCTTCCTTTGTTGTATTCAATTGTTGTTGAGAGAGCAGATATTATAGATCTGAGAATATTTCGTAGAAACATGCTTTTTACAGCTGCCTCAGTATCGAGTCCTAAACTCAATATATTTATATCTTTTATATATTTACTCACCAAAGCTCCATGACAATCGGGGATTGCTACCGACAACTGTGCAGGGGATCATCATTTTCTCACCCTCGACAACACCAGTATTTGAAGGCACTCGTACGACCACGCGAGCTAATTAACAATAATAATTAATTAATAATAATCATATTAATTAATATTTTGATGCGACTTACCGATCACGTGAATATCTCTGGACACGCCCTTGAACTCACAAGTATAGAGGCCGTCGTCGTGAGGTTCCGCTCTGTCAATTATGAACTTTCTTTCGGGATGGATCAGTTTGAAGCGACCTCTCAGACTTAGCACGTCCGTCACGTTGACGCCATCCTTTTTCCTGTCGAAAACACATTGAGAATAAGTTGAAGACACAATGTTGTGTTTAAGGAACAATCGATAGTTGCTAGAACACAAATATCGATAGTTTTCTAAAAGTAAATAGTTGCTTGAACACAAATATCGATAGTTTTCTAAAAGTAAATAGTTGCTTGAACACAAATATCGATAGTTTACTGAACAAGTTCTGGCTTATGAAAAAGTCCTTAGAGTTATCGATCATGGAGTCATATGTTTATCGATTAAAGCCTCCTACTGTTATCTAGTTAAAACTATCGATAACTGCTCTAACAAGGTTTTGGCTTTCGATATAAAGTTTTTGAATTATAAATAATCATATATTGTCATATGTTTATCTATTATATTATAATCGAGTTCAATTAAAGCCTCCGACTGCAATCTGGCATAAACTATCGATAACTGCTTTAACTATCGTTCCTATAAGTACGAACTTATTACAAACAATTTGCTAATTGACTTTCTATATAGGATTATGGCTGTCTATTAATCGACTTTCAAGGCTTGAGAAATCGATAAAAATATAATGATTGAACGATATTTTCGATGAGTGTGCGAACTATTTGTTTTATCCTTTTTCCCGGAGTACATAAGTGTTTTGTAATCGTTGGAGAAGGACCGTTCCTCTTGTTGGAAGCAGAAGGACCTCTTCTCTCGTTAGCCAAATTCCAAATTCCTTTTGTTTTCGTCAAGAACTTTGGTGCCAATTATTCAGGACTAATTCAACATGAGGCACGCACGCAAAGCGTCGGTCCTGGCCAAGGCCCAGGCCCGGATCCGGGCCCCGAGACCAGGCGACCGACACAAAGTGTCATTACCATTACGAGGCTGCTTCACACTCGCACACACACCCGCACACACACCCGCACACACCCGCACACACACCCGCACACACACACTCGCACAAACTAGAGTCGGAAGAGGCCCGCCCACTCCCGGCAAGCGGGCACAAGTCTTTCCGTCACTTTTTGGTACAAGCCCGCATTAACCCGTAACCCGTAACCCGTAACCCGTGCCCCCCTCCACCCCAACCAAACTATGCTATGCTATGCTCTCCAGGTTACGTCAGTCAAGTGGTCGGTTAGGGGGCGGGGCGGCGGGGGTTGGCGGTCGGCAACATAATTAAGCAAAAGTGCTTAGCTGTGCCATATTAAAATGATTGCTCTTATAACTGCCAACTAGTATGTTGAGCCAGGGGAGCTGCCAGCCTGTCAGTTCCTGTTGGCCAGTGTTTTGCAACACTGCAAGAAATTCGTTACAATTTTCAGTGTTTCTAAGGGCTTCAAATTGCAACTAGTTGTGGGATTTAATTCAATTTTCCCCATTTAAAGTCTACAAATTGAAGTTTTTCTTTGGAAATTGACCGCAAAATAACCTCAAATTTCGTGGTCAATGTTGTGCAACGCTGCAAGAAATTCGTTACAGATTTCAGTGTTTCTAAGTGCTTTAAATTGCAACTAGTTGTGGCATTTAAATCAATTTTCCCCATTTAAGTCAACAAATTCAAGTTGTTCTTTGGAAATTGACCGCAAAATAACCTCAAATTTCGTGGTCAATGTTGTGCAACACTGCAAATTCGTTACAGTTTTCAGTGTTTCTAAGTGCTTCAAATTGCAACTAGTTGTGGCATTTAATTCAATTTTACTCGTTTAAGTTAACAAATTCAAGTTTTTCCTTTGAAATTGACAACGAAATAATCCCTAATTTTGTACAATATACGTTTCTTTTTGCTAGTGTTGTGCAGCAACAAAATCTTATCAATTTTAAGGCTTTAATTGCAACTAGTTGTGTGATTTAATTCCATTTTTCCATTTAAGTCAACAAATTCAAGTTTTTCTTTGGAAATTGACCGCAAAATAATCACAAATTTCTTACAGTACTATATACGTTCCTATTGGCCAGTGTTGTGCAACACTGCCAGAAATTCTTGTCAATTTTCAGTGTTTCTAAATGCTTCAAATTGCAACTAGTTGAGGGATTTACTGAAATTTTCTCATTTAAGACAACAAATTAAAGTTTTTGCCTTGAAATTGACATCAAATTAAGCCCAAATTTCTTACAGTATACGTTGTTTTGGGTTTGGGTCATTGTTACAATATTTAATTTGGATTTACTTGGACTTACCATATGAGTGGATCATCGGACTCCACATTTTTCACATTGCAGCTGAGCACAAGCGGCGTTCGGATATCGTAAAATCTCATTTGACGCTCCACATGGTCATAATTTGGCACCAAGGAATCTGGCCCTGAATTTGAAAAGGATGACATGAGCGAGACAGCGAGAGCGAGAGCGCGAGAGAGAGAGAGGGGAGAGAGAAAATAAACAAGAGAACACATGAAAATTAGTGCAAATATTTACCAATAAAAATATATATACAAATCGTATCTCATATAAAAGAGTAGGAGAGGCAACAACGTTTACATAAATAAATGCTTAAACAAATTTATATCTAAATAGTTATGCATATCAAAAAAAAAAAAATAACAAAGAGAAAATAT
This sequence comes from Drosophila borealis, assembly GCA_035045885.1. Classification (NCBI taxonomy): domain Eukaryota; kingdom Metazoa; phylum Arthropoda; class Insecta; order Diptera; family Drosophilidae; genus Drosophila; species Drosophila borealis. The sequence goes on from JAWNOR010000217.1 coordinate 15,209, forward strand.
AAATAATTATATGGCATAAATATTACGAGTATTTGTAGATAAATTCGAGAGGCGAGCGCTTAAAATATATGAGAGGTAGGGCTAGGGCTAGGGCTGGGGGTAGGGGTAGGCGTAGGTGTTTCTGTGGGCGTGGCTAACGCAGGTTTCTTTATTCGTATTTGTTTTTGAGGTTCTGAGAGCAAGAAATGAGCTGAGATGTTGTTTCGATTTTGTCAGTTGTACACTTTTCAAAAATCTAGTTAACAATTAAATAAAATTAAAAGCTAAACAACTGCAAATAAATAAAAAAAATGTTACACACAATTTCTAGTTGTACCAAAAAAAATAAATAAATATATAGCTATATAAATGGCAAAAATACAATTTGAATTACAAAAATTCAATAGTTTATTTTTATTTTTATAGAGCCCACATATATAAATGACCCAAATAAGATAAAGAAAGTAAAACAATTGAAATAAATAAAAACAGCATACAATAATTTGTTTATTGGTGAATTTCGAATTTTATTTCGCCTAAACATACATATGTAGTTATTTATTTTTAAGATGATATTTATTTTTATATATATATATTTCGTTTAACTTGGACTGAAATCAAATAAATTTGATTTACGCGACGTATATGTAATTTATGTAAATGTATTTAATTCGCTTTTCGGTAATTACAATAATTAATTTAATTATTTTTAAAATTAGCTGCAAATGGAGCAATAATCGTTGTTTGGTATTTAAATACTAAATATTGTCTATCGAAATGCGCAAAGCAAAGGCAAAGGCAAAGCAAAAGCAACAGCGAAAAATTAATCGATAACCGATAAATTGTTGGCATAACACACATACATATATGCATGTATTCGCTTTGTCCTTATCGGCAAAAAAAAGAGAGTAAAACGAAAATAAAATAATAAAACAAAGGGCAATAAACATAAGGTCGCGGTTACACAGCCATTGGGGCTAAAGCAACACGGCTTATCACAAGCGGCTGAGAGCCAATTCAGAATTACACATGAATTTAATATGCGTCAACAAAATGGCTGCCAATCAATCAAATTCAAGATATGCAGGCAGATAGAGCGAGAGAGTGAGAGTGAGAGAGAGAGAAAGAGAGAGAACGAGTAGAGCGCTGTGCACCTGCCACCGGTGTGATTCAAAATCAGAGGTAAACAACTTAAATTGAGTAAAATATATGTATATATATAGCAACATTGACAACAACAATAGCGACACACACAAACAAATCCAAAATTGTTACTCATAAATAAATCAAAATATATGTCAAGCAACAACTATTAAAAGCTTAACTTAAAGTTTGCCTGTATTTATTATGTATGTGTGTGTGAGTGTGTATATGTGTGTGAGAGGGGGAACAAGGTTAAGTAACGGCGAATTGTCAAAGCCTGAGAGAGCTATCGAGCGATTAACGATTAACAACACCAAAATAGTCTGACGATGTGGGAGTTTGAGCAATGTGAGACGTGCTGATAACGATAGAGGAGAGCGAGAGCGAGAGCGGAGCGAGAGCATGGCAAGCGAGTACGGGCAAAAGAGCGAGGCTTAGACGAAAAAAACTGGACGAAAGTGAGTTTTAATGCGAGCGCAATGTGTGAACTTGCTGATGTTGTTGTTGTAGAGTCAAACAAAACAACAACAAAACGAATGACTGACTGAAGTGTTTATTGGAGTTTATATGTTTGTGTAGTTTGTATTGTAAATGCTCGCTCAGTTCACTTAAGCGGTTCAGTGAACCAACAAATCGTTCACTTGAGTTTCAATTATCGTTCAGTACTAGTTCCAAGTTCAAATTACTCACGAAGTTCACTTGTTCATTTGGAAGCCATTATAGAGCATAGTTGGGCTACACTATGCAACACAAATGAGCAATTTTCGTGTTGTTTATTTGTAATTTAAATTTGTTAAACAAATTTCAATGATCATAAACATAAACTATTCGTACTCAAATGAACTACTGCACAAAGTTGGTACTACATTTTTTTGCATAATTTTTATTTATTTGCAAGTGTGTTGAAATGTTGGCCACCATATAAAACTGTGTTTAGCACACAGTGCAACTGAACGAAATATACAAATTGTGAGCAAGATTTTGAGTGAACTTTGATTTGGAGTGTTTTTGATGTGTGTTTTTTACTGATTGAGCTAGAGCTGCATAATGTGATGCTGAGTGGAATATAATTATGTTTGTATGAATGTGATTTTGAGTGAGTGTTTTAATGTGAGAGTGTGTAAGTGTGAGTGTATGTGGCTCACCCTTTTTAATAGGCATGAACGTCTTGGGCTGCTGCTGCATTAACCCGAAGTTGTTGTTGTAGCTGGTGGTCAGCGCGGTGGGCGCTGCTGTAACGGTACCAGCACCACCCAACGCTGGCGGTATAAATTGCGGTGCATACGTCTGATATTTTTCATTGTAATGCTGCTGCGCTGGCTGCTGCGCAGTCGGCTGATGTGGCTGCGGTGGCAGCGGCAGTTGAAAAGCGTTAAGTGCATGCTGCTGCTGCAGCTGCTGCTGATGGTGCGCATGATGATGCGCCGTGGCGCTGCTGCTGCCGACTGTGGCAGCGGCGGTGGCAGTGTCCATTGACGACGGGTGGCGATAATGCGGCAGCGTCTGATTGTACAGCTGTATGGTGGGCGGCTCGGGTGGCGCCACCGTATGCTCCAGCAGGGTGAGACGCGGCGGCGGGAAATCGGGCGGCGTGGCCGAATAAATGCGATGAATGGAGCCCATGCCGCCGCCTTGGCCCGCGCTCGTTGCATGCCACGGCAGCGTGGTCAGATCGTTGTATTTACGCGTCGGCGCCGGCGGCTCATAGCCAAAGCCGCCAAAATGGCTGCCATAGCCGATGCTGGCGTTGCCCAGCTGCTGCTGCTGCTGCTGCTGCTGCTGATTGTTGTGCTGCTTATGCGTGGGCGCTGCCGGCAGCTGCTGCTGCTCCTGCCACGTGCGCGTAAAGATCTCGTCCGGCGAGCTGGGCGTCAGCTCGTCAATGGTCCGATAGCCGCTCTCTGTGGGCGACTCCTGTTGCTGCTGCTTGCTGCGCACGTGCAGCATGTGGTAGCCGCTGTTGTGCCGATAATTGTTGTTGTTGTTGTTGTTGTTATTGCACTGATAACGGCCCTCGTGCACCTTGAGAGCGTGCCGCACCTTCAGATGTGCCTCGATTTTGTGCTTCTCGCCTGAAGAGTTGTTCTTCAATTGGCTGCTTCATCTTCTTCTTCATCATCATCAGTTATACTCACCCTCAATGGCGCTCTCCGAGAGCGTGTACGAGTGCTCGTCGTGGCCGTGCCGCAAATTGTGCCGTGTTATCGACTCGCCATTCTTCAGCCAGTGTATCTTCTCGGTTATCGGTATGACACAGGTTATCGAAAATGGCTCGCCGATATTCACGCTCGCATCGCCATAGTAAACAATCGGCGCTGTCGCGAGTGCAAACTCTGCCGACTCGTCGCTGTCATTCGCAATGACACTCGCTGCATTTGCATTTGCATTTATTTGTTTTTTTTTTATTCGAAATTCATTCATTTTTTTTTTCGAGGTCACAAGTTTGCATATGCATATATATATATAAAAAACACACACAGAGCAAAAAGGTTACAACAAATCGATATTTTCAAATAGCGACAAAGAAGGGCGTGGGGTGGGGGGATTGAGGCGTTGGTGTGGGGCAGCACAACACAGTGTAGGCGATCGCAATTGAAAACCATAATCGAAAATCAAGAAAACATTAACAATTAACAATACCAAAAGAAATAAACGACTATGTGGACTGTTTTTGCCAGGTTTAATTAGTCTTTTACAATCCATTAAATATGCCTACGATCCGATACGATGTGTGTCTGTGTGTTTTTTTATCGGTTACTTTTGTTTGTTTTTTTTTTCTTTTATTTTTTTATGTGTTTCCAGTTTTCGGATTATTTGATTTCAGCGCCAAGTTGCAAAAATATTTATGTATGCATCAATTTATCTATTCTAAATGTGTCGTAAATCTTAAAAAACCAAATTTTAAAAAACCGATTACCGAACTGAAGCAACAAAATCGAAATTATAAATAAATGGTGTGTGAATGTTTCACTAATTAACCTAAAATGTTTTGTTTATTTTGTAGAATGTTTAGTTGGTTTTGATTCTTAAATTTAAGATATTTAACAATTAAGTTATTTCGATAACTATCTATACGTATCGATGTACATCAGTCGCTTTAATTCGATTAATAGTTATCGATATTTTTCGAATACCTGTGCTAAAATTAAAAAGTTTTGCGCTCGAGTCTACAACCCTTTGAATTGCAGTTATAATTAAGCTAAGTTATCGATAAATATATGTATATATTCAATTAATAATATATTTTCTTTTCTGTACACTCATCTCGTGTCCAAACCCTGCCTTCACATGCTGACAACGTGATTTTGATATTGTTTCATTATACAACACTGGACGGTGACAATTAATGCATGTCCGACTTCTGACGCAAATCATTTAAATTCATCATCAAATTGATTAAAATCAACTCGTCATTCTGTAGGGCACAAATGTCGGTACATTTATACATACATACACACATACATACATATCTATGTATATACATATGTATGTGGTCATATCCACATAACGGTCATTGGGGGTGACGTCAATGCTGTCCAGTTTGAACTGCAAATTCCTAAGCCTTGATCGCACACACTCACTCACTCGCTATATAACGGTATATACACAGTTAGTTGGCCATGTGCCGCTTTTTTTTTGAGAGCAAACGAAAATATTTTATCAGGCAAATGGCTTATCAGAGTAACGGTAACAAGTACTTTTGTTGGCAACAAATAAGGAAAGGCTAATGTGATAATAAATTTGTTGGCTTGTTGATTGTTGCCCGTGCGAAATGATAAAGCCGCAATCTTATCAGTTGTTTTAACGAGCCAACGGACATAGTCTTTATGTGACTGCATGTCAACACAAAACTGGGTGATTAGACATGTGCACACACACACACACGCACACACACATACATACATATATATGTATGTACACTTGAGTAGATGTGATTATTTGCCTTCCCTTTTCAGCTGACACTTTTATAGCAAATTAAGCGCAAAAAGATTGCAGACAGCACAATTTCATTTACAAGCAACAAGAAGTCGCCCCGTCTCCCTTGCACCCCCAGCTGTAAGCATTTTCGTCTGTTGCTGTCACTTTGGACAGCACTCAAACACACGCACACAAATTACATTAACATAGAGCATATTGCAGCGCAGAAGAGAGTGGGACGCGAGGCGTGCCGAAAAGTATTATAAATTTATACAACACCAACATACACACACGTGCGCGTATAACACACCTTAACATTTTTTGCAGCACGGCTCACGCTCACCACACACACACACACACCCTCACTCTCTGCCTCCCTCTCTCTGTCTTCGGTTCTTAGGCTCTCTTTTTGTCTAGTTATACACTTGTAAGCCCCAATCGTTTAACCGCTGCGGCTGTTGCCGATTGTTGTTCTTGTTCTTGTTGTTGTTGTTGTCAGTGACAATAAATTTATGGTTTATTGCTTGTTCATGTAGCATAGTTTTTGTCGCATTCCTTGTGCCAAATAGAGGAAAGAGCATGCGAAAGCGAGCGCCAACTAAAACTTTATTTAATCAAATTTATGGCTGCCAGCACATACATACATGCATGCATACATACATATGTACATATGCATGTCCCTCTCGCACTGCCGGCCATCGCAACAGATGAATAGCGCACTCGTGACATATTGTTATTGGCATTTGTTCGCATGTGTGTGCTTTGTGTGTGTGTGTGTGCTAACGCTCATTACATTTTCATTTTAAATGTTCGTTTTGGTTTTATTATTTTTTAATGAACGCATTGAGCTTTAGTGCAACAAATGGCCCCCTTGTTATTGTTGCAGTTGAAAATGTTATAGCCAAAGGCAATTAAAATATTTACACAGAGAATTTGCGAAAAATATAAAAAAAAAAAAAACATAAATGCCGCTACACCGAAAACAAAGTGCGCTCATACAGAGAATTTTCAACAAGCAATAAGAAAGAAGAAAAAAACACAGCAAAATTAATTAACACGAAACAAAATTGATTGCGCCTATATTATGTAATTGTCTGTTTATGCGAGTGTGTGTATGTGTGAGTGTGTGTGTGTGTGTGTATGTGCTTTTATTTTTAGCAGGCGTTGTGCACGTGAAAGCACACAGTTTGAGAGGCATATTGTAAATGATTTTTAATGACACTGGTGAGCGCAATTTGGTATTGAAGGTTAATAAAAATAGAAAAAATAAAATATGTACATTTTATAAAAATAAATAAAATAAGCACAGTGATTAATGCTACAAGGCGCCACAAGTGCATACAGATGCATGCTTTTGGGCCTTCGCTGAAAAAAGCCAACCGTGACTAAAATCTAAACAAGCCAAAAGCTCGGTTACACCCAATTGCGCAATACTCTGTGCACTCTAATCTGATCGATTACCCAATTGCTCGATACTCTGTGCACTCTAATCTTATCGATTACCCAATTGCTCGATACTTTGTGCACTCTGTTCTTATCGATTACCGATACTTTGTGCACTCTGTTATTATTGAATAAATCAGTTGAAAGGGTATTTTTGGGACTAAAAACCAAAGCGTAGCCAAAAGTCGTAAACTGCTCATAACTAATATACTTCTTTGTCAGTTTGCGAACAGGGCATAAAATCAATTTTTTCAAATATTTGAATTCTTTGTATTTCGTTTAATAGTTTTCGTGTGACTATCATGTCTGTGCAGGCACAGACACACAGACACAAACACACATATACGCACATATTGCGACCAATCGATCGAATTGATCGGTCAGTGCACGCACAACGTGAAATTCATTAAGTAAATTGCACGAAACACGCCAATTAATTGCAAAACAAAGCAATTTCAATCAAAAAAAAGTTAATAAATAAAAATAATCAACAACTGCAACAACAACAGTTGCTGCAAAACAAATACGAATAAAGCGCAAATGCAAACAGAGCGAGCGAGAAGGCCAGTGACAGGCACGCAAGTTAAACAAAGAGGGGACGACGCTCTGTTGCTGCACTGTGCACTTGACAGAGTGCTGTTAACGAGGGGGCACAGCCCTTGAAGAGAATATGAGAAAAACTAAGTGCCAACTAACCATTATGATTATCGTGCTTATCATAAACAGACGGACAAATGTATAAATATGTACATATATATAAATATTTAAATACGCAACCGAGTTACTCGCTAAAACAAACAAAAGCGTTTTAAAACGGGCTGTGGAATAAAAGAATAATATCAGCAGCAGCAGCTACGCCGAAAGCGACTGCGACTGCGACTGCGGCTGCGACGTCGAGTCATGTGTCAGGGCAGAGCGTGTGTGTGTGCCTTATGCATGTGTTCGTGCTTGTGCGTGTATATGTGTGTGTGTGTGTGCGACATGCCGCTGGCTGCTGTAAATTGAAATAAAAAATTGTTTGTCTATTTTAAAATTAGCAATAGCAACCAAAATGAAAATGACTAGGCGTCTGAGCGTCCGTGTTCTATACACTCACTACCACTCTACTCTCCTCCCCCCTCTCTCACTCGCTCTCTCTCACGTGTGTGTGCGTTTGTGTATAAAAGTTTTGCAGTTTTTGCCCACAGCAACAACAACCAGTGCTGCCAAGTTAACTTGTTTTCCGCATAATCTGGCTTTCATCTTTCTTTGGCGGAACAATTTGAATTGAGACCTTTTAAAAAGGTCAGAATAAGAAGCCAATTATTTTGTTATTAATCTATACATGGAAAAGGTAGCTTAAGTTGAAGATAACTAAATTAATAAAATGTCGTGTCTTATATTCTGACTTCCTACACCTTTTCTTAGCTTCTTTTCTAACCATGTTTTTTCTCCCAAAATCAAGCTAATTTAGCTTCTCAAAAGTTGGCAGCACTGACAACAACATGTATTAAAATTGTAAACGTATTAGAGCGCAAGAACTTGAAAAATATATTTGATTTGTATTTTGTTGGCTTTTTCTGGCAATACACATTAAAGATTTAAGCAAACAAACATTAACAAAACACTTGTTTAACGTTTTCAAGTATGTTGAAAGCCAAAAAGAAAAGAAAAAAAAATTCAAATTATATACATATTTAGTTTGTTGTTGTTGTTGTGAATTTCTACGTCAGTCTGCGGCGGCGACTGGTGTGTACATAAATATTCTGTTTGCCTTGCAGTTGTCTAATTAAACGAAATAAACATTAGCTAAATTTAATTTCCAGCTCTCAAGCGATTTAACTTGAACCAATTCGATTACCGCACAACAGTTGTGCAGCAACTGGAGCGACTGACTGTGTTGATGATCGCGGCGCACAGTTTGAGCAGCTTGGAATCGCAAACGTCAGCTGGCTGGGCTGGCGCATTGCTGATACAATAAATAATGCAGAGAAAACATGTCAGACAGTTTTGAATATTTCATACGGCCTTCTTCTTTTCTATTTTTTTTCTTCATTTGCTCGTGCCAGACATTTATGTCAATTATTATTGGCTTGGCACAATTGAAACCAACGCAAATTGATTCGAAGAAAACTAAATGGACACTAATACACACACATACACGTACATATATTCACATACAGACATGTGTACTCATTTATTACACCCTCTTTTTTGCTTTATGCGCCATTTTATTTAATGTATTTATTGAACAACTTGTAAAAATACACACACACTCACACACACATATGCACTCACACGAAATACATTTACTGTTGAACTTTGAAGCCCGAGCAATTATAAATTGTCAAAGCCAATGAAGCGATAAAGCTTTGAGCGTCACCGCTCACTCTTCGCCGCACTCTCTCTCTCTCTCTCTATCCACAAACAATTTATCAGGGGGCAGGGTGCAAATGAAATTGTAAAACGAAACAACAAAAGAGGACAAACATTGATCGCACAGGCTGGCAACTCTGTCACTCGGCAGCCGCAACGTCACAATGGAAAAATTTTCAGACAACCTCAGCAAAGTGAAAATATTTGAGCAAAAATCCGATTCTGACAAAAGTAAAAATGAAATGAACAACAAAAAAACCCGCCTCACAGGACGGCTGATTGATGCGACAATAAGGAGCAGGAGTGGGGCGGGGCGGGACGGGGGCTAGTGACGTTTGTGACGACTTTTTGCTTTGTTTTTGTTGTTTGTACTTGGCGGCGGCGGCGATGGCCAGCGCTGAAAAGCTGAGCATACAACAACAACAAAAACAAAAAGCGCCGCCAGACAGTCAGACGAACATATAATACATATTAATACACACACACACCCGCTCACTAACACATCAGACACACGTATGTGTATATGTGTAGAGTCGGTCTGTCTGCATGCACAGTGGGCCACACGCAATTGTCTTCAAGTGCAAAGAAAACTTGACATTTCGACAACAACAAAAAATGCATGCATAAATGTTTTCAGTTCGTTTTGTTGACACATATACATATATAAATATATAAATATATATATATATATATATATATATATTTGTATATTTATATACAGACGAACAGACAGCCCGCATACACACGTGTATATAAACATTTATTGTTCTCACGCAAAAATTTATTTATATTTATTTTTAAAATTATATATGAAATGTATATAGTACATATACAATACAAGTTGAACAAAAGCAGACGCATATGCATATACACACATGTTTATGCATGTATGTATGCATGTGTGTATATATGTATATGTATGTATATCTCGTGTAGTATAAGTGCTTGTGTCTGCCTCTAAATAGGCGATGTGTGAACTTTTAGCTTTTGTCAGGTGCCTGCTAATGAAAGCGGGGGCGCTAAGAGCCTGAATGGGCTGGGCAAACTCTGGGCCAGGGCCACCACATGCCATAGATAAGAGTATAAATACAAAAACGTTTCTCTACCCACTCTCTCTCTTTATCTCCCTCTCCCTCTCTCTCGCTCTGTCTCTCTATTTCCCATTTGGCTTCTACTAGCAACAATTTCGTGCTGTAAATTAGCATGAAACGCAGCAGAGCCATGCGAAAGGTGCAATTCACTGATATACCAATACATATCCATACGTACAGTGAACACTCGCTTAAGAACCTCAGGTTAGTGTACAGATGTGGATTTATGTTTCAAAACTATTTTGGTAAAGAATAATATGAAATCGACGACATTTTCAAATGTATTTTAAAGAATTTTATATGGTTTTAGCTTAAGGTACAATATGGAAAGAAGAAAAATGAGAGTACATTATGGAGAGTACAGTAAGTAGAGTACAATATGGAAAGTACAACATGGAGAATACATTAGGTAGAGTACAATGTGGAAGGTACAATTTGGAGAGTACAATGTGAAAGGTACAATTTGGAGAGTACAATGTGAAAGGTACAATTTGGAGAGTACAATATGGAGAGTACAATGTGGAAGGTACAATTTGGAGAATACAATATGGAGAGTACTATATGGAGACTATTTGTACGCTTTCGTTCAAAAAAAAAGTCTATCCAAAGTAGGGCACATGGATATAAATAATAATTGCCCAACGAGAAGAGATATGGGCCAAAGAAGAAGCTGTTCGTGTTGTAAAAGATGCACTGTACTACATTTAACTGTAACGTGTATGTGTGTGTGTGTGTGGGTGTGTGTGTGGGTGTGTGTGTGTGTGCATTGCTCTGTTTAAGCAGTCATTATCTGGCACGACCGGAAACACAGAGGCAACCTCTATAGCAAAATGTGCCAACCATTCCGAGTTGCAAGCAATGCAGAAAAGCATTCAGAATACAATATGGCCACGCCCACGCAAAAAGTGGGCGGCTTTTCTTTCTTTGTGACGCAGCAATGACAACAGCAACAAGAACAAGAGAGAGAAGAAGCAGAAAAACAACAACAATGAATGACGACGTCGACGACATTGAAAGGGAAATTACATTTCATGTTTATTGTCTTTATAAAAATAATATTTTCGCAGCACGCCGACAAAACCCACCGCAAGTCTCTCTATAAGCAGAAGTACATCTATCATCATATATAAACATATAAATAGATTTAACTCAGGCGTTAAGTTATAAATTAAAAGTGAAATCGGGCTAAAAATCTTTATTGTTAACCATAGAACAAAGAGAAACAAAGTTCTTTGCATAAGATTGTGATTAAACACAAGAGAGAACAACAAAAATGATTGGAAATCCTGATTCCTAAATAAAAAACAATAATATTAAATATAATAAGAATAATAAATAATAATAATAGTAATAATAATAATAATAATAATAATAATAATAATAATAATAATAATACTAATACTAATACTAATTACTAAATACCAAAATTTTAAATTAAAATAAAGATTTAAGTATTAATAATTTATATTTGTGGAAGAACACTTAAGAATAAGTGGAATATATGAAAATATGTATTTGTTAGCGTCAAGGCATAATAATAATAATGAGAATTGCAAAGTAATCGTAATCCTTCTAACAAATATAATCCTATTATAAATGTTAAAAATAAAAGCATCCTAAAATTCGCATTTAAAATGAAATTGACATTTAAAATGAAATTCACATTAAGAATGAAATTCATATTTTAAAAGGAATTCCTATTTAAAATGAAATTCATATTGCGTATCAATCATTTTGCACCACTGTGCAGAATACCTATATCCCTTAGAGTTTGTCTGTAATATCTGATATATATTTTAAGGGATTTCAAATTCATTTCCTTCTCAAAAAGTTTGCCCCACTATAAAAAACATTAAAATCAACTTCTTAGCTTTCCTTATAATGAATATGCTTTATATTCATATGCCTAAAATTCTTTAACATTTCACACAATTACCAAGCAGCTTGCTCCACTGTGCGCTCTCATATTCCTCAACTATCGACCAAGGGCTGGCAACTTGGGCGAGCCGAAATTTAAATATTTGACATTTATTAATGTAATGAAAATGCCATTAAATAAACATGGCAAACCAAACAGGTAAGCTCCCGTGTACACACAATTCACAATCCCCCCACCCCCAACCCTCCCGCTTCCCCTACACTCCTTGCCGTTGATGTTCCATTGTGAAGTTCAAAAACCTGCGCTGCGTGTGTGTGTGTGTGTGGAAAAAGAACTCGTCAAATGAAAATGTGCGAAACACGGTGGCAGGCGAAAAAAAAACGAAAAGAAAGAAAAATATACCCTCACGGAAAGCCAACATAAACACCTGGACAACACGTGGTTTCGCTTTTTTTTTGCCTACGCAATGTTCGCTTTGAAGTAACCAGAAATAACAGAAAATAGAAAGAAAAAAAAGAGTTATTTGCCAATTGACGAAGCTCAAATACCCTTACAGACAGCTACAAATGCACCAAATACATTAAATGGGAATTTTCGGAATTGAAAATTTAACTTTAACTCGAAATTCTTATTATTAAAACACTTTTCGTTTAACTGTTTTGTGTTTTTCAACTACATTGAGCACAAAATTTCTAGAGAAAACTTATAAAATGAGTGAATAGATATTTAAATATTAAAAATAAAAGTCTAACTTAACTTGAACATTATAGTACACTATATTATTTAGTTTGTGATATCAAAAAGGTTACATAATAATGTCTGAGATCTATTTCATAAAAATAAACCTAATTATGAAGCCATAGTTCCTATGGGATCTATAAGATACAGATACAGCTACAGCTACAGCTACAGATACAGATACATACATAGAAATAGATATAGTTACAGACATAGATATAGATACAAATATAGATATATATATATATATAGAGTAAGATATAGATATAGCTACATATAAAGATAAAGATATAGAAATAGAAATAGACATAGATTTAGATATAGATATTATTCCTATGTTAGGAGCCTAATGCATGTATTTCGCTTAGTATTTTTTCTCGAGATATCTTAAAAAACAAAGAAGTTTTTAATAAAAAACAAGCACTATTTTTCCCATTTGTTTCCATGAGACCTAAATAATATAGGGGTACGATGTCAACTAGATAATACGCAACTTTTAGAAGCCTACGAAACTTCGTATATGGAAAGTTTGATCTGTATATCTAAAAGATAAGTTCTTTGGCAGTTCTATGATAAAGTGCTCCGATCTGACCCACCACGACATATATACATATAGATCAGGAATACATATAGCTGTCTCCTTCTGTGCGTTACACATGAGGTCACAAAATCAAAGTGCCCCGCTAAGGGTATAATATAACAACAGAACAGAACCAACCGCAACTACAATAAAAATGAAAAGAATACTTTATAATGCTGACCAGGCGGGAAGTGAGGACGGGCCAACAACTCGATGTTCGTGATTCACATAGTACCCCGGGCATACGAGTTTTTACTCACACCCAAACACACATGCACACACACACACAAACACACACACACACAGACATGTGTGTGTACGTAGCGTGCAAAATTCACCGTTTGAAATATCAAAAGTTTTCCCAGCTTTCCATTATTTTACGTATGATTTCGTATATTTACGTAAACAATTCGAAAAACATTGAAAATATTGTACATAAAAACAAAAAAAAAAAAGATAAAATTGAGAAAAACCGAAAGAAACATGTGCAAAATGAATCTGATAATCGCATAGATTAAATGAACACCTCAGTAAGCAATGCAACGCACTCTGAAATACACTTGATTCGAAATATTTTGATGAATAATACAATACAAAATCGAAATATTGATAAACTAAAGTTGTAAACTGAATGAAAAGCTGTTGAAAAACATATCTAATTGGTTTGTAAACTTTTCATTGTAAATATCAACACGAAAGATATACATATATTGATTGATATATAGATAAATATATGTTTTTCCTGTGTTGATATTTACAGGAGATATGCAGGAGATATGCAGGAGATATCCAGGAGATATACAGCAGATTTATATAGATAGATAGATCTATAGATATCTATAGATAGATATATAGAAAAATATATCTCTTGTGTTAATATTTAGAGGAGATATGCAGGAGATATACAGGATATCTATAGATAGATATATAAAAAAGATATATATTTACATCTATATATATATAGATAAATATATCTCCTGTGTTGATATTTAGAGGAGATATACAGGACATATATATATATAGATAGATGTATATAGATAGATGTATGTAGATAGATGTATATAGATAGATATATAACCTATGTTGATATTTACAGAAGATATGAAGATAGATATATATATAGGAATATATCTCCTACGTTGATATTTACAGGAGATATATATAGATAGATATATATAGATAAATATATATAGATAAATATATCTAGATAGATAAATCCACACAAAGAAAAGCTTACAATCCGTTTAGATGATATATTATTCGACAGCCTTTCATATATAACATATATCTATCTATATATGTACATATATCCACTAATCTAACTTAGACAAATAATCCCAAATCCCCTTAAGTAAATATTTATCTATATATTAAACGTATTAGCTGCTGTAACATTCAAAGATCGATAATTTCTATTATTTGCTCGAATTAGTTATAAATCAATATTTCTCATAGTTCAGGAACAACAAGTGAAGTTAATTTAAAGTCTGCTCACAAAATCAAATGAAATAAAAAACAATCAACAAAAAAAAAGAGACTCGAAAAAAACACAGAATGAATAGAACACAGATGTGCAGCTAGCCGAGGGGCCAATAGATAGATATATAGATAGATAGATGGTCTGGCTAAATGTTAAATGGATAGTTGTGTTATGCTTAGAATAATAAATAGTTGCGACGGAATCATCAGATGTGTGTGTGTGTGTATGTGTGTGGCAAAGGCTATTATAGAGAGAACCTCAAATGGCCAAAACGGTGTGTAAACAATGCAGTATCGAGTATATAGTATCGAGTATCGAGCAGAGCAGAGCAGACTACCGGGTCGATGAGTTAATATAAACAAAAGTCCACGGACAGAGCATGAAACCGGCTAAAAGACGGTCCGCTTCTTACCTGGCGACCCTGTAGTAAAATGGCCCAAAGCAAAAGCACGGAAAATATAGAAGAATGAAAAATCATCAGATTTACACTGAAATACTAAAATGAACTTAATACATTTTCCTATTGTTTTTGTTGTTGTTGGCTTTGGTATTTCTCTTTGCTGTTGCTTTTCTTTTTTGCAATTGTGTGGAAAATTGAAAATCAAATGAGCGCGCGGCGCATAGAAGGGGAAAATCATAGTGGGAATGCGGACAGCAGGCGACCGATGATGGGGAGGGAGGGGGAGGGGGAGAAGGGGAAGGTCCGAGTCTCAGTACGAACCCAACCCAAGCAACAACAATATAAACTATAAAAAGCAACACAAAAATATCGAAGCACAAGTACACTTAACTAAAGGCCAAAAAGATAGACAAAGACAATGAGCGAGAGAGAGCGAAAGAGGGAGAGAGGGCAGGGGGCAAGACACAGAGAGACAAAGAGAGAGTGAGCGAGCGGGCAAGACAAAGCTTGAGGGCCTCGGCGGAGGGGGGCGACGAGGAGGTGTGCTTACATTGTAAGAGAGAAAATAAAAAGCAAGCGAAAGGAAAGTGTTCGCTCAATACATGTGTGTGTGTGTATGTGTGTGTGTGTGTGTGTGTTATGCTATGTTCTATTATGTATGTGTGTGTGTGTTTGTGCGTATGTTTGTGCTATGGCAAAAACCCAGCAGAACTTTGGGGAATATTATTTTTCAAAAAATACAAATTTTTTATGGGGTATATTTATAAAAAAAAAATTTATGGAAAACTCACGATTAGTGTACATAAAACTAAAACAATATGTTTCTAATTAGCGCTGATAATGCCTTTAAAAAAAAAAACGAGAAAGTACGGTTATCCTCGGTACGCCGAAGATTTAATACCCTTGCAGACATTTGCCTTACGGTTTTGCAAATATGTGAGAACACTTTAGGTAGTAAAGGCTGAGCTAGATCAAAAATATATTGGAAAATTGAGATATAGTGATCCGATCGAACAGAATGAGTCTAAGTCTTAAGACGAAACTGAGAAACTAGTTCGCATAGAAACAGACAGACAGAGGGACTTGGCTATATCGACTCGGCTGTTGATACTGATCAAGAATATATATACTTTATGGGGTCGGACATGTCTCCTTCTATGCGTTATACATTTCGGCACAAAATTATAAGGGTATAAAACAAGAAATGCGCAAAAGAATCAATGGATATATTAAAAATGTAAATACTATAATGAAAATATGGTTCTATATGAACACAAACTGTCCTACAATACTAGAGGGAAAATAGGAGAGGCTTTTCGTCTGCAACTTTAACAGGAATGAAGGGTTAACTTTGGCAATGTCATGATACATTCTAGGTTCGATCGAGATATCTCGAAAAACAGAAACATATTCTATACAAAATCAAATTATTTGGCCAATTGAAGAATTGGAACCAGCTCAAGTTGACAAGATAAGATAATATATATGTTTTGAGCATGACAGAGCTCGTATATGACAAGTTTGGTGAAGATTTCTTTAGCGATAAAAGAATATATATCTATTTTTTTTTAAATTTAATTTCAGAATATCCTATAATATAATATATAATCCTATCTCCGATGGGGTCTTAAAAAGGAAATATGATCTTAGCATAGGAACTTAATTCAATGCATAGCAAAAACTTAGATAAAGGACAATATGTGAATTTATTTATTATCATCGCTTTTATAAGATAACCTCGCTCTGTCTTCGGGTCTTTAAAATGTTGGATTTTATCTTCAGACTTAAACTTAATCCAATCCAATCTAGTATAGTTTCACTTAGGACAACTTTAGGAACTGCCTGATTATCAGTTAAATAATTTAAATAAATTACAAAAATATTTAATTAAGTCGAAAATTGAAACAATTCCTTTTAGGGAATAACTTGCTTGCATAGAAAACTATAATTTGTGAGAGGTTTTGCGTTTCTAGAGAAATTATATAAAAATAAAACAATATTTTAAAATTTAGATGTCGTAACAAAAAAACAAGATGGAAAGCTTTAAATTATATAAATTTTAAATAGTGTACTTTAAATTATATATATTTTAAAATGTATAATTTAAATTAAATAATATAATATTAGAGCAACATTTGTATATTGTATACACATCAAATATGTAGAACTCGGCAGTTCGATAGTTCGGACTGTGAAGTCCAAGAAGTAGGAAGAAAGAAGTAACTAAATGGTTTTTTTTTTAATATGCAATCAATACTACGAATTTCAGTGCACTTGTCACGCTCAAAAGTTCTGCTGGGAGTCGAAAAAAAAAAAAACACAAAAAATAACTGTATTGAAATAGGCAAAGGCAAATGTGTTGTTGGCTTCGGCACCGGGCAATTAGGGTGTTTGGCTGGCCGACGGCGACGTTGCGCGGGGGAGGGTGGGGAGGTCTGGGAGTTGACCACATAATGTCAACATTTTTTTGTTCTCCATACATTTTTGTTTTTGTTTTGTTATTGTCTGCAATTTCTGTTGCAGTTATATACACTCACACACACACACACACACAGATAAAAGATGTATCGGCACATGGATACATATATGTATATGTACGACATAAAGAGAGCTTAAAGATAGGGTTTGCTTGGTAAATATTAATTGTTATTGTATTTATTAAATTAATTATTGATGTTGTTGTTGTTGTTGGTGGGTACTTACCAAATGATTGAGCATGAACCGCTAAAAATATCGAGAGGAATGAAAGAGCGCTAGCCAAGAATTTTGCCTCCATCTTTGGTATTGATCCGTTGTGTTGTTGTTGTTGTGGTAGTTGCTGCTGCTGTTGTTGTTGTTGTTGTGTTTGTTGCTTGTGTTCAACTATTGTAATTATTTTGATGTTGTTGTTGTTGCGGTTGTCGTTTCAAATTGCTTGCATATTAAATTTGCATTAACTATTTGCTGATTGATTAATTATTTCTTTTCGGTTGCTTGTTTTTTTTTTATTTGTATTTGTATTAATTTTAATTTTTTATTATTTTTGTTTTGTACTTTATGCTTAACTTACTAGATCATTATTAAGATTAATTTATGTGTAGCTTTATTTATACGATTTTAATTTGTTTTCATTAATTATGCTTAACATTAATTTGATATTAGTTGATGTTGTTGTTGGTTGGTTGGTTGGTTGTTTGTTTTTGTGTTTTGTTCTAACGATTCTTATCTTTCTCTTTATTTAACCAGCTCCAGCTTTTGTTCTTATTTCTTGTCGCTATTTTTTTTTATTATGTGGCAATAGAAAGAAAATTATAGAAATATTATTTCAACAAACAATTTCATATTTATTGCGCTCGCTTTGTTTCTTTGTCAATTTTAGTTTCTTTTTCTCGTTCGGTTTGCTTTGATTCTTCTGCTTTTTGCACAAAATTTAAAAATACATAAATTCACACGAATAAAGCAAAGCAAGGCAACATAGAAGAATGCCCGCGGCGTCTTTAAGTGCGTGAGAGGGAGAGGGAGAAAGAGAAGCTAGCTCAAGGATGTGAAAAAGCAGCAGCAGCAGCGGCAACAAACCCAACGGGAATTCAACTAAATATAAATTTCTTTAAAATGTCCACTCATTGTCTCTCTTTCCCTCTTTATCTCTTTCGACGTCAGCGTCAGAGTTGAATGCAGCACACGTGCGAACAGCGCAGAGTTGCGAGGGGATGAGGGGGGACGAATGACAGCTGAACCTTTTGCTAATTTCTTATGTTTGTCGCGTTAAATCATTTTTGACGTTATTCATTTACATGCGTAGCCAAAAACGCTCTCTCTCTCTCTCTGCCTTTCCCTCACACACACACACAAACAGACGCACGCACGCACGCACTCAGTGAAACTGGGGGTCGAGGAATTTTTGGCTGGTAAACCGAAAATGAAATATGCCACATTGACGTCCATGCAAAATGCTCAACGCAAATGCACTCAAAAATGAGTTCAAAAATTCAATAACGGCAACTGCCTAAATTATTCTTTATATTTCTTTAACATTTACACAACATTTAACAACTACTACTAATACAGAACACTAACCAAATGAATGGGCAAAAAACGAACACGGAACACAACAGAACGGAACAGCAACGTAAGCGCAAGCGTAAACGTAACGCAACGAAATCAGCGAGCAGACTGAACTAGCCGCTGTGCAGCAACCGAGCGAGTAGGCAAAAAGAGCAGAGCAACAAAAATTATAACAGGCTGACGCTCGCTCGGCCAACGGTCGGCAGCGACGGCGACGGCGACGTCGTCATGGCTGACTGATAAAAGTCGTACGGATTTGTTATTAGCTCATTGTTTTTGCTGTTGCTTTTGAGATTGAAATACTTTTGACAGCAGCGTTATCAGTAGCCGCAGCAGCAGTAGCAGCGGCAGCAACAACAATGACCGCAGCAGAATCAGCGGCAGTTTGTTTACCTCGCAGCGACGTGTATGCGGCGGCATTCGCTGCGAATGTTTCCGTCAAAATTTATACGCATATTCCATATACTCCACAATACATATATGATTACTTATATACACGGACATTAAGATAAAGTGCCCATTGCAGTATTTTATACAAATATACAAGTCGGCGACAACGTAAAACGTTCACGTATCACAGCCATGGACAAAGAGAGTAGAGAGGCAACGCGCGCGAGGGGCAACATGATGAGCTGCCTGAAAGCGGATGGCAGCGGTTTCGACATGATTTTTAGCTGGGTAGCTGCTAAGCTAATTTCGTTGCGTTAAAAACAAAAGACGCACACACTCATAAAGCAACGCATAGCAGAAACAGCAACAACGGCGACGCGTCATGTAATTTCATTTTTATTTTCTAATCGCTGGTGAAAACTTGTAGAAACAGCTGAGCGCGATAGACCAGGTATCGATTGTGAGTCGAACTCGATATCGATTGGCGCGCCAATGTCTGTGTGTGTGTGCTTATATGAGAACATAGACCAGGCTGCAGCTATCGATTGTGAGTTGAACTCGATATCGATTGGCGCGCCTATGTGTGTGTGTGTGTCTGTGTGCTTATATGAGAACATAACACTTTTGTTTGATAAAGTTTTGCCATTTATTGGCAAAGTTCGGACCACTTGCGAGACAAATTGCCTTTTAGCGCAGCATAACGTCATCGGATAGCCATGACTCAGTGTCCCGGTCATACTTTATTTACTGTTCACAAACACACACACACACATTGCTGACTTACATGCAAACACGAGAACAAAAACAACATTGACGCAGTCGATGATGTGATGCTGGGCCGCAACTTTGAGCAATTAACAATCAGCGACAATCATAATTCCAAGACATCTATATAAATATAGTTTTTATTATGTCAATTTGAGCATCTAACTAATTTGGTATTAATTTTGTAGCAGACATCAGGTCACTCTACAATATACAGTTAGCCTTTTGCTAAGGATAACCTACAAAATGTATATACATACATATATATGTACGCATATTAATATACATATATGCACAAGCTAATTGATTTGATTAAGCTTAAAATGAATGAGAAGAAAAAAACAATATTAATAACAATTCACGCGCCGCCTACACACTAACGGCGGCCGGATTGACTCCACGCTCAGCTCTAAAGTTAACACAAATGACTTTATAGTGTGCGTGCTGGTATGTGTACGTGTCAGGCTGGATGACGTGATTGTCTCTCAGAGCCCGCATATGATTAAAACGGAAAACAAGATAAAACTCGTTGGAGCAAAGGAGCAGCGCGTATTCTGCTTGTTGTTGATGATACGAGGCGTTCGCTAAGGCAGGGAATGGTGGGGGCGGCAAAGGCAGCAAAATACGCATGACACTCCTTGCCGCTGCCGCACACACACATACCAAGGAAAAGCACGCGACACACAGACACGAGGTCACTCACACACACACACACACATACACGTTTAGGCGACCAGCCGCGCATCCCCTGGTTGTCCTCACTCAATAGCAATTATTAGTTGATTTTTCCCAGCGACATCGGGGCACAAATATTAATTTGTGCGCCCAGAGGAGTCAATATACTCAACAATTTCAAGTCACGAGATGGAAACACAGACACACACACATACTTGTATATCTAAATTGCATGTGTATGCGAGAAATGGCAAACGATGAGTATATTGAGCGCAAATATAGTAACGGGATTTTTGCTAGCTGCTCCCTCTTTTCTCCCATTTCTTTTATGTTTCTTCTTCTTTTTAGCCGCGATGACGACAGCGTGCGCGACGGTAGCAAAAGCAGCAGCAGCGGCGGCGCCTTCGCCTTGCGCTTTTCAATAACATTTACATTTACACTTTGTACTATTTATGTAATAGTTTTTTTCAAACGCTGGCGAATTTCATCTAGCCAGTTGCAACCCGTTGCATTGCACCTGGCACGTATTTTCACCAAATTATGTATAATTCACTTTTTCGTTGGTTTTTTTTGCAGCTGGGTTTTCATTCTTTTTTGTTTTACTACCAGAACTCTACACACACACACATGCAAACGAGGCACGCACAAAAAACACACGCACACACAACACACTACGCGACACATTCAATGACGAAATTCTTCGGAGAGCGTTGACAACTCTAGGTTCTAGCTCAAGCTCCTCCGCTTTCAAGTATATGTGCCTGTGTGTGCGTGCCTGCGTTTGCATGTGTGTGTGTGTGCGAGAATTCTGCTGCTGCTGCTTTTCGTCATAATTTTTGCGTTGGCATAGAATTTTAAGTTTGCACGTGCTCACCGCACATTACTGTACACAAATTTGATTATTATTGCAATCGCACTTCTTTTAGCTGCATTATTATGAACTCTTTTGGAATTTACCTAGCACACAAAACACAAAAATTCGATTTTTTCCTCGCTGATATTTTCACGCGAATGACCTTACATCACACGCATACAATACACACACACACACGCGCCTGAAATTGTGGGCATTTATTGCCTGTCCAAGTTTGGTCGCACATTTTGCCCTTATAAAAATACTAAAAAAGTAAGTAGCTCTGGGACACTACCAACACTGATTCAGTACATCGATAACTATATACCGTTCTCGATTGTTAATCAGGCGAGTATATAGAAAAAGCGACCGTTATTAATTTAATTTTAACTATTCTAAAATATTTTTGATTTTTTTTTTTGCAAATTAGCAGCATAACTGTTATATTATATATAATTATGTAAGGGGTGTGCCAAGTCAATACATTTGAATCATAACTTTTTTCGTTAACTTAAGAAGTCAATTTATTAATCGACAAGATCGATATATCGATACCACTATCGGTTTCGATAACACGCGATAGTTAGGGGTGTGGTGCGATAACTTCATTTAGTTTCTGATTGCACGTCACTAACATAAGTCATCGCGTTGCGGGTTCGTGTGTGAGTGCGCTGTTGGTTTTGTGTTTCATTTATTTAAGTTAAAAGTTATATTTTTGTGTTGCTTCTGTTATTACAAATAATGCGCTCGATTTGCTGCATAGCGTGAGCACACAAATTGCATAAAACAGGTGAGTGAAGTACTGATTTTACAACGCGTGACGATGGCGACCCGCCCAAAATGTTTGCCTCAAATACCTGCGCTGCTGCTTGCGTTGTTATTATGCTGCTGCTGTTGTTGTTGTTGGTGGTGCTGCCCGCACATGGGCGTTGACCAAAAACTGAAAACCCAAAGCGCCAGCTCTTCAGTATTTAACTAGCTACTTCTATGCAGCACATCATAAGCATCAAAACTAATAAAATGCGCTCCTCTGTGTTAAAATGGCCGCGGGCTTCTTTCTGCGAAAAAAAAGAACGCAACGTCTGCCGCCAGCCACCTGCTGCCCAATTGGAAATTTGAGGCGCACTCAAATTTCAGAGCCCCTGTTTTTTTTTTGTTTTTGCATATTGGTGTGTGCCCAG
This sequence comes from Drosophila borealis, assembly GCA_035045885.1. Lineage (NCBI taxonomy): Eukaryota > Metazoa > Arthropoda > Insecta > Diptera > Drosophilidae > Drosophila > Drosophila borealis. Next base: position 38,123 of record JAWNOR010000217.1, read on the forward strand.
CTCCTGCACGCATTTCAATTGCACTTTTGCCCTGCCTTTAGGCATGGTTTTACACTAATTAATGCCACTTTACATGTGTGACTATATATGTATGTGTGTGTGTTGTTTGCAGCAGCAGCAGTAAAAGGGTGGATTACACTGTCCGTTGCTCTTGCAGCAGAGTTGAGCTGAATTATTATTGCTGAGTTTGGTTCTTTTTTTCTCTCGTTGTGTTTGTTTTTCACATCGGCCAGCGACTTCTGCTGCTTCACTGCGCAGACAACACACACACTCACACACATACACACGCATACAAACAGACAGGTAACCGACACTATCTTCTGTGTTGCGTGTTCTGTTATGTTGTTCGTTACCGGCAACTGCCTTTCAAATGTGCTCCCCTCTCTTTTTTTGACTCTGTCAGGCTTTTGGCCGAGGGTCAAGTGCGCCTTGCCTGCTGCTTACCTAATTGTCCTTTCTTCTCACCTTTTCTCGCCTGTTTTTTTATGGTTGCCTATAATTGTCTTCTTATTTTTTACCTAGGGCATTGTCCTTTTTTTTTTTGTTGGGCAGGGGAATTTTATGATCGTGATAAGCTGCTTTTCTTCTTATTATGTGCGTCACTTCGTCAATGTCAAAAATGTAGTGCTGTTAAATTTGCAGCTTTCGGCGGCCGCCATTTTTCTATTTAAATTGCGAGCTGCAGGCACACTTATGATTAAATCTAACGGAACTGGCAACACTGCTTAATAGTTGCATTGTGTATGTTTTAGTATTAATGAACAGGATGGCAACTCTCTCTCCCTGCGAATTGCACATTTCATTCAACGGCGCATTTTAAAATTCTGTGATCACACTCACTAGTTTAATTTTTAGGCTTCCTTTCATTTTGAGGCTTTTTTCGGTTTGTTTCTTGGATTTCTAGAACCTATTCTTGGGGATTAATGCCAACAAGCACACATACTTAAGTGGGCCAGTCTGCACTTTCTCGCGGATTGTGTCGTAAATTATAGAGGCTTCTGCTTTTTTTTTTTTTAGGCGTTGCCCAACTGTCGCCTTAAAACGCTTTGGCACATATCCCATATCAAAGACTAATTGCACGCCCACTTGAATGACATTTAACTTAAAATTTGACATAATTTAAATGCCGCATGTTGTGTGGCAATATGTGAGTGTGTGCTTGCGTCTAGTCAGCCGCCCAAATCCATGCCGTTTGTAAATTTAGCGCTTAGGTACATTGCTCCTGCTAGTGGGGCCGCTATAAATATTCATGCAACGCCCTCATTTTATACCCTTGCCAGAGGGTATTCGCAGTGCATTGGGACTTTAGAGTTGGACGCGTGCTTTTTGCTTTCGTGTAAAGTCGTGCGTGCTCATAGATTGTAAATAAACACGAATACGTCTAGCTCTACTTGAGTATAGAGTTGACTTGACCAAAAGAAGCTGGAAAAAAAAAAATTACAACAGAAAAATGTTATAAATATTTGCTAACCTCATTTCGAGCAACCATGCAAAATGCTCCCATCTCTAGGCTATAAAGATAAGAGCTGCTTGAGTGCTGGAAAAAAAAAACGAAACATTTGTGTATACTTACAGCTGTAACAGCACCTACAAATGTTAAAAAAAAAATATAGAACTTCAACATGATTATGTTTATAGATAGCCTTAGTGCAAAATGTTACTCTCTGTTATACTTATTATATGACTTTTTTACAGCACGCACAAATGTTACTAACAACGCGTCAAAAAATGTTAAAAAATATTGGATTTAACATGATTATGTTTGTAGCTAAAATGTTAGTCTCTGTTATGCTTGTTTTTTTTTTTTCATTTCCTAATGTGTCTTACGTTTGCTGGCTTTTGGTAGTGTATTGTCGCGTCGGTGTTGACTGCCTTGGCCTGCCTTGTCATGTTAGTGGTTGCTGTTTTGGTTGCCTGCACAGCACGCGGAAGGCATTCGAGCAGATTAAACAAGAGCCTGTAGAACACGCACGGCGAACAACAGAAAGCAGTCGCAGCTCTATTTATATATAGTCGGGATAAAAGTTGTTAATTGATGCACTCACTTTACGCACTGATTGATTGAGTTCAACTTGTTTTTGTTTTTTTCTGTGTTCTCCCTTGCAGCGTAGCAGTCACAAATTGAGGATGCAACGCTTGTGGCACATGCTGCACGCGTTGCTCTTGCTGCATTTGGTGGCGGCACAAAACGATGGCAGCTATTACAACGTGCAACCACAGCAGCAGCCCCAACAGCCGCTGCAGCCACAGCCCACATCGGCATACGACAACAATCCACAATACGGAACGAATCTCAATCCCAATTTGAATCCCAATTTCAACCCAAATCTCAACAATCCGAATCCAAGTCCTAATCCGACCTATAGCTACAACGAGCTGGGCGGCGCTCAGGAGGATTATAACAAGCGTCCGGGCGACGATGAGCCGAGTTTGCAGCTGGGCAAAACCTCGTACAATGTTAAGGCCAGTTTTCTGGAGACGCTGCACAATCGGGAGCCAACCTATTTTATTGTCGCCTCCCGCATGGTACGGCCCGGCCTCATCTATCAGGTATCCGTGTCCATACTCCAGGCCAAATATCCGATCACGGTGCACGCGAGCATCTCGTGCGATGGCGTTCAGATCAGCGGCGACTCCAAGGACGTCAAGGAGGGCGTGCCGGAGACCTTGCTCATGCGCATCCCACCGACCAGTGTCACCGGGGATTATAGACTTCGCGTCGAGGGTTTCTATCAGGATGTCTTTGGGGGCATCGCGTTTCTCAATGACACCCGGCTGGACTTTTCGCAGCGCTCGATGACCATCTTTGTGCAGACCGACAAGCCGCTCTATATGCAGGGCGAGACAATCCGCTTCCGCACCATTCCCATCACCACCGAACTGAAGGGTTTCGATAATGCCATCGATGTCTATATGCTGGATCCCAATAAACACATTCTCAAGCGTTGGCTGTCCCGGTAAGTTCTACTTGCAGCCTATTAAAGTCTACAAATGGGCTCGAGTAATTAGATTTTAGATGTTGTCGATAAATATCGATTACCCCGTCTTCTTTTGAGTAGCTTAACAAATTGTTAAAACTGGTAACTTATATTTTGGCATGGTTTGGTTCTCATATAACACACACATACATTTTCACAAACCGATAAATATCGATATCGATATCGATTACCCCGCGCGGATATATGACGCGAGATTATAGGAGCTAGCGATACATCTGTCAATTATTGCATAGCATTCAGTGCAATATATGATAACATTTCGACATCTAATCCTATTTTCACAAATCGATAAATATCGATAACTAGATCTTAAATTTCAAAGGGTTGTTAGGGCCATCAAAATACGAACATATTGAATCGAATTTATGTTTGATCTTCCATTACACAACCTGCTCTACGAACGATAAATATCGGAAAAAGTTCTATATCGATAAATATCGATAACTAGATTTTAAAGTTCAAAGGGTTGTTAGGGCCATCAAAAACGAACATATTGAATCGAATTTATGTTTGATCTGTTTTCCCAAATCGATAAATATCGGAAAAGTTATATATCGAGATAATTGAGGCTATCGATAAATATCGATATCTAGATCTTAAATTTCCAAGGGTTAGGCTCTTTAAAATTCTCCCAAATCGATAAATATCGGAAAAAGTTCTATATCCCGATAACTGAGGCCAGATTCTTGTATAGGTATACTCAGCTTATGGACATTACATCCATATACATATATATCTCCTCCCGTCCTACTACTTCTGGGTATAGGGTATCTTTTAGTCGACGAACCTCTTTTCCTGTTTCATGCTTAGCTTGCGACTTCACTAACATCTCCTCTCTTTAGGCAATCGAATCTGGGCTCCGTCTCGCTGGAATACAAGCTATCGGATCAGCCGACTTTTGGAGAATGGACGATCCGAGTGATTGCCCAGGGTCAGCAGGAGGAGAGCCACTTCAGCGTCGAGGAGTACTATCAGACACGCTTCGAGGTGAATGTCACGATGCCGGCGTACTTCTTCACCACCGATCCGTATATCTACGGTCGGGTGATGGCGAACTTTACGAGCGGCCTGCCCGTGCGCGGCAATCTGACGCTGAAGGCGACGATCCGGCCCATTGGCTACTTCAGCAATCAGGTGCTGAACGAGAAGTTCCGCTTGGGTCGCTCGCCGCTGGAGCAAATGAATTTGTATAACGAACGCTGGCGCTACAATAATCCCAGCCAGAATCCGCAGCAGCAATACAATGGGCAGCCGCAGCTGCCACAAGACGGCGGCGATCTCTCCCAGGAGCTGCTCTATCGCAATCAGTACGTAGTCGAGCGCAACTATCAGTTCGAGGAGGAGTGGCCATTCTGGGTGCGCAAGCCCGAGGTGCTGGACAGCTACGATTCCTGGACGAGCAGCTATCGCAACTCGTTGCCCTTTTTGCGCTACTTCAACGGCACCTTTGACTTCAAGTGGCCGCTGCGCGAACTGGAGCTGCTCGTGCCCAATATGGCCAACATGGAGGTGCTCATCACGGCCACCGTGGGCGAGAAATTCTACGACGAGATCATCAGCGGCTATGCCGTGGCCCGTGTCTACAACTCGAGTTTGCGTGTGGCCTTCCTTGGCGAATCGCCGCAGGTTTTCAAGCCCGCAATGCCCTTCACCGCTTACCTGGTCGTCGAATATCACGACGGTTCGCCCATCAATCCGAATCTGCTGCGCCAGGGCCTGATGGAGGTCAGCGGCTTTGTGGAGAGTCGCAATGGCGGTCGCCGCGATTGGCCCGCCCAGCGCCTGCACATGTCCCAGCAGAGCGACGGCGTCTGGGAGCTTAAGATCGATATACGCAACGATCTGCAGCTGGACGAGCGTCCACAGTCCCGTGAATTTCTCAACGGCATCCAAAATATGCGTCTGCAGGCGGTCTTTGCGGATCCGCGCGGCGAACGCATCCAAACCGAGCTGCTGCTCGTCTCGCACTATTCGCCGCGCAATCAGCACATCAAGATCACGACCAGCACGGAGCAGCCGGTTGTCGGGGAGTACATCATCTTCCATATACGCACCAATTTCTATCTGGAGGAGTTCAACTATCTGATCATGTCCAAGGGCGTCATATTGATCAATGACCGCGAGCCCATTATCGAGGGCATACGCACCATTGCTGTCGTCCTCAGCGCCGAAATGGCGCCCGTGGCCACTTTGGTCGTGTGGAAGATCACCCAGCAGGGTCAGGTTGTCGCCGATTCTCTCACGTTCCCCGTCAATGGCATTTCGCGTAACAATTTTACGGTGTACATTAACAATCGCAAGGCGCGCACCGGCGAAAAGGTTGAGGTGGCCATCTTTGGAGAGCCCGGCTCCTATGTGGGCCTCTCCGGCATCGACAGCGCCTTCTACACCATGCAGGCGGGCAACGAGTTGACCTACGCCAAAATCATCACCAAAATGTCCAATTTCGATGAGCAAACCAACGGCACATACAAACACATTTGGTACTCGCACGAGGGCAATCCCGACGAGCTGGTCTACTTCCCCGCCTCCTCGTTCGGCATCGATGCCAATCGCACGTTCGAGTACAGCGGCCTGATTGTGTTCACGGACGGCTTTGTGCCGCGTCGCCAGGACAACTGCAATCGCACGCTCGGCTACGGCGAGTGCCTGAGCGGACGCTGCTATCGGCTGGAGAAGCGCTGCGATGGACTCTTCGACTGCGAGGATGGCACGGACGAGATCGGCTGCCATGTGCGCAACGATACGGAGCTGTTGAATTATCGCAAATATCGCTTCAATCGCGTGCTGCGGCATTACGAGAACGTTTGGCTGTGGAAGGACGTGAATATCGGGCCGCACGGTCGTTATATATTCAATGTGGATGTGCCGGATCGTCCGGCCTATTGGATGGTCAGCGCGTTCAGTGTCAGCCCCTCCAAGGGCTTCGGCATGCTCAACCGCGCCCTGGAGTATGTCGGCGTCCAGCCGTTCTTCATCAATGTGGAAATGCCGTCGGTTTGCCGCCAGGGCGAGCAGGTGGGCATCCGTGTCACCGTCTTCAACTACATGATCACGCCCATTGAGGCAATAGTCGTGCTGCACGGCAGTCCCAACTACAAGTTCGTGCACGTGGAAGAGGACGGCATCGTGCGCAGCTACAATCCGCGCACCAGCTTCGGCGAACATCAGTTCTTCATCTATCTGGATGCACAGGGCACGACGGTGGTCTATGTGCCGGTGGTGCCGCAACGGCTGGGCGAGATCGAGGTGACGCTGCACGTGGCCACGCTGCTGGGCACGGACACCGTCACCCGCACGCTGCACGTCGAGTCGGACGGTCTGCCGCAGTACAGGCATCAGTCGGTGCTGCTGGATTTGTCGAATCGCGCCTATGTCCTGGAATATATGCATGTCAATATCACACAAACACCGGAGATACCCTACCAGGTGGATCGTTATTTCGTTTACGGCTCAAATCGGGCACGCATCTCCGTCGTGGGCGACGTGGTCGGTCCCATATTTCCGACGATGCCCGTCAACGCCAGCTCGCTGCTGTATCTGCCCATGGAGTCGGCGGAACAGAATGCCTTCAGCTTTGCCGCCAATCTCTATACGATCATGTACATGCGTCTGATCAATCAGCGCAACAAGACGCTGGAGAAGAACGCCTTCTACCACATGAACATTGGCTATCAGCGGCAATTGAGCTTCATGCGCGCCGACGGCAGCTTCTCGCTCTTCCGCTCCGACTGGAACAACTCGGCATCCTCGGTCTGGCTGACCAGCTACTGTCTGCGCATCTTCCAGGAGGCCTCGTTTTACGAGTGGGAGAACTTCATTTGGATCGATGCCACCATCATTGAGAAGAACATGCGCTGGCTGCTGCAGCATCAGACGCCGGAGGGCGCCTTCTACGAGGTCACCTGGCTGCCGGATCGTAAAATCAACCGCACCAATTTCGCCAGCTACACGAGCCTGCGCAATCGCAATATAACACTGACCTCCCACGTGCTCATCACGCTCGCCACGGTCAAGGATCTGTCCGGCACGCTGGGCTCACGTGTGGCGCTGGCGACGCAACGTGCCGTCGCCTGGATCGAGCGCAATATGCAGTTCCTCAAGGATACGCCGGAACCGTACGATGTGGCCATCACGGCATACGCGCTCCAGCTCTGCAATTCGCCCATAGCGGAGCACGTGTTTAGCATATTGCGCAGACACGCGCGCACCATTGGCGACTTTATGTATTGGGGCAATCAGGAGCTGCCGCAACCGCCGCGCAAACTGGAGAATCAGAAATGGTTCTCCCTGCCCCGGTTGCCGTACGAATACGATTCGCTGAACATCGAGACGACCGCCTATGCGCTGCTCGTTTATGTGGCGCGTCGCGAATTCTTTGTCGATCCCATTGTCCGTTGGCTGAACGCACAGCGTCTGAACGAGGGCGGCTGGGCGTCCACGCAGGATACGAGCGCCGCATTGCGTGCTCTGGTCGAGTATACGGTTCGTTCGCGCATACGTGAGGTCTCCTCGCTGAGCGTCGAAATTGAGGCATCCTCGCAGGGCGGCAAGACGCAGGAGCTGCACATCGATGACACCAATTTGGCCAGGCTGCAGAGCATCGAGGTGGGTTTCAAACAGAAATTCCAGCTAGTACAAATATCCATTTATTTATTTTAATTATCTTACGCACAGATACCTGATGCTTGGGGCACGATCAAGGTGCAGGCGAAGGGCGCCGGCTATGCCATACTGCAGATGCATGTGCAGTACAATGTGGATATTGAAAAGTTCCAAACGAAGCCGCCAGTGCCAGCATTCGGATTGCACACAAAGGCCATATTCCATGGCAGGAATCAGTCGCATATCTCCTACGTGGCGTGCCAAAAGTAAGTTCTCGATAAGTACTCCATTTAATAGAACTACAATTGCCATTTGAACCTTTTTTAGCTGGGTGAACTTACAGGAATCGGAGCGCTCGGGCATGGCTGTGCTGGATGTGGCCATACCCACCGGCTACTGGATACAGCAGCAAAAACTGGACACCTATGTGCTGAGCAATCGTGTGCGCAATTTGCGACGTGCACGCTACCTGGAACGCAAGATTGTCTTCTACTTTGATTATGTGAGTGCGGCGAAAGTTCAAGCTAAATGAAATACTCACAAATATTTTTGTTTCTCGCACATGCAGCTGGATCAGGAGGACATTTGCGTCAACTTCACCATTGAGCGCTGGTATCCCGTGGCCAATATGTCGCGGTATCTGCCCGTGCGCATCTACGACTACTATGCGCCCGGTAATTGGCAATCTCAATTAATTCCAAACTTCATTTTATAATCGATTTTTCGTTTCTACTCTCAACAGAGCGCTTCAACGAGTCCATTTTCGATGCGCTGCCAACGTATCTGCTGAACATCTGCGAGGTCTGCGGCAGTTCGCAGTGTCCATACTGTTCCATCTATAACATGGGCTGGCGTGCATCCATGTCCTTCTCCCTGTTGTTCTTTAGCGTATTTATTTATCTGATGCGCAGTCGCTTATTAGCTTATTAGTTGATGTTTATTTTTTTTTAACATTCCGTCCAGAGGTTTTTATTTTGTGTTCAATGACTAAATTTATATTATTATTTTGTTTAATCGTAATCTCGAAATATGTACAAAAAAAACAACAAAAAAATTCGCATCCAATTGGACAAATTGGTTTTGAAGTACACAAACCATTAACATTATATATATATACACACACATAGCAATTTAGTCTTTAGCGTTCAGTTATATTATAATATATAATATGTATACCCTTCGGACCAGGAACAGAGCCTCAAGCCTGTTTGCCTTAATTTCAACTGGGCGCTTCAAGTGCCGCCTTATAAGAGAAATGTAACAAGAATGTGTCTTTTTAAATATCACAAATTGCCTTTATTAGATTTTAGAAATCGATAGTGAATATCTCTCTCTATATATATATGTGACTTTTTATTTTTGGATACTGCATGCATATCAATTTTTGGAAATTTTTTATAAGAGATAATGATTATGATTAGCGTTGAACAGAACCGTCCAATACGATTTAAGTTTTAAATGATGCAACAAAAACAAACAACAAAACGAAATAAATAATAAGCAAATGAAACCAACCAATACCAAACTTAAGCAAGTTTTATACGTAGTTGTATTTTGTCAAGAACTGTTTAAATATTGATTTTGTATATTTAAATACAAACTACACAGAATAGCCATGTACCAACTAGCTAAAGAATCTTAAAATCAAGTATTCCGTCCCTCCTTTATGGTAAGCGAATGAAATGAATCTAAAAAAAATGAAATAAGTGTAATTTACGTTAACGAAAAAAACTCAAATAAATGAAATTAACGAAATATTTGAACAATGAATTTCAACATGGCGCAAAAACGTGTGGTCACACTGGTCGGGTGTTGGCAAACGAAAAAGAAAATGAGAACACATTTTTTTATACAAAAAACGGGCATAAATATTTATATATTATTTTGTTGACTTGTTCGGTAAATGCTATTTATACTAAAAAATATTATAAAGTACCTTAATTAAAGCAGACAACAGTAAATTCTACGTTTTGCGAAAACTAAGCAATATTGGCGATATGGCCTCTAGACAATCCATGATATCCTTGCGTGATTTGGCGCCGGTAAACACAATTTTGCCATTGACAAAGATGAGCAGAACAATGCGTGGCTTGACCATGCGATAGATGAGACCCGGAAACATTTCCGGCTCATAGGAGCTAAACTGGCCGTGCACCTGATTCAGATTCTCCAAGCGTATGGGAAAACGCAAATCGACAGTGGCCACAATATTCTGCAGCTTATAATCAACAAATTTAACGGGAAAGCCCAATTTCTGCAGGATGCGCGCAAACTTGCGAGAGCCAATGTTCGCCTCCATTTCGTTGCGGGCGCCCGTACAGATCACTTTGCCGGTGCGAAAGATGAGCGCAGTGCAGCGGGGCGAATGCATGCGCATGATGACGCCGCGAAAGCGCTTGGGCGTGTATTCCGAGTTGCGGGTCCGTGAATTGATGGTCTTCAGATCGAGTTCACAGTCCACGGAGAAGGTGGCCACAATATTTCTACAAGTAAACAGTTACGGCTGGCCAAATGAAAGCTGGCTTAGCGAGAGCTTACTGTAATTTAATTTCGTGTTGTGCATCTTTGGGTTCGGTCAGCACGGCGGGCTGTTGCGGCTGTAGCGTACTGTGGGGATTACTGGTATTTTGGACGGCTGGCGCATTGGGATCCGGTTCGGCAATTTTGAAATGGAATTGCATTTTCTTTTAATTCAATTTAATAAACTTAATTGCTGCAGGACCAGTTCTTAGAGTTAAACAACACACGCGTAGCATAAAACAGTGTTCACATATCAATGAAAAATGGAGAAACAAATGTTAATGCGATTGTACGTTATTATTTTTCAATAACAAAGTATGCGTCGCCTATTTATTTTTGTAGGTAGTAGAATATTTATACTATTTGTACGCGTTATGATTTTTATCTAATGTACTTACATAAATTTAATATTTAATTTTTGTGGAAATTTGCAAATCTGTTTACCAACACTAACAGCTGTGCACGAAAGGTGTGTCACACACAACTCTCCAAAAATTATACGTCTTCCCTTTTTCGTTACATACGTAAACAAAGAATACGCCACAACAAAGGTACCGCTAAATCAAGCACCAAAGCAAGCGCACCGTTGACAGTCGCAAAGCAATCGAACTTGAAGAAGAAGAAGACGAGCAAAAAAAAAGGGACGTCAGAGTTAAAAAAAATGTCGGCGCACAGCGGAGGTACGGATTGGAATTCGGTTGTAAAACCACTTTTATCAAACCGTACAAGCGCTTTAAACAAAAATGAAATATTAAATTTACTAAAAGCGATTACCAGATGGTGAGTGCACATGAAATTAATAATTAAAATAGACATTTCATGGCGAAATGGCGCAGTTGAAAATTTGTCTGCAAGGTGACTTGCAAAATTAAATATGGCGACCCGCTGTGACGAAACTAAGTTTGCCAATAAAATTTCTATTTCCAATTTGGATTTTTGCAGTGAACATGAATTTTTCGACGATGAAAGCAATTACACACAATTTTACACAGCATTTGCGGCTCTGGCAGCCGATAAGCTCATGCAAATCAAGTCAAGTAAGTATCCCCACCTCCTCGCACCCCCTCGTAATGATTTTTTTTCTTCCCAGAATTAGCTAGAGATATGCAATTTTAACTCGTGACTCATGCGGTCAGCCTTTGTTTTAAGGTGCACCCATGAATCCTATTGGTTATGTGAAAAAGTATATACATAAAAAAAAGTGTATATATATATATAGACTTGTTACGGCAGCTCGCAGCTGAGTACAGGATATCTTCTAGTCGCGCATTCTCGACTCGTATTGTTATTGTATGCGTACTTATGCATTTTCTTTGAATATTTTATTTTTCTTAGTATGCCAGACGCAAATATCACAATTGCACGACGCCAGCGCGGTGCTCATTCGTTTCATACTCTTCAGATTGCCGAAGGTGTCTGTGTATGAGATCAAATGGCTGCTGGTCGCACTGAAGATGCTGTGCGAGGGTCGCGAGAGCGTCGCCCCAGGCTCGGGCGCCACACAATTCGACTATAATGCCGTGGCAGCGATCCTGAAGAGCGCCAAGCATCCGGAATCCAACAGCAAGAGCATCGGCAGCAGCAGCAGCGTCTCCAGCAGCGGGCCCGGCACCGAAAAGGAATCGCCCAAATCGGAGATTAAACGTTCGCGCTCAGATCTCTCAACGGTTATATTGCAACAGTTGCTGGCGCCTCTAGAGCCCGGCAAAATGACCTGGGTGCCATTGAGTGAAGAGATCAGCGATTGCACCGTAAGCTATTCATCATATTTATCCTGCAGAGGATTGTATAATTTGGTTAGATATAAGTACACATATTATTAAGCAGGAGAAGGAGTTGAGCTAATGATCTCTCTTAGCTCATCTTTAATCTCTGGCTCGCCAAATAGCACTTTTTTTTTTTGTTTTTGTTGAGTTTTCATTCACAACACAATCTTCTCTCTCGCAGGAACAACTCTTGGCAGCGAATGTCGAGTACTTTCAGGAACAGAACGGCGTGGACACGCTGCTCGACGTGGGCGTAGGCTTGCCCATACTCAATCGCTATCGCTCCAAATACCAGGAGACAATTGTGGGCGGCAAGCCGCTGTATTTGCCATTGACCCAGGTGGAAGCCAGCGCCGTCAAGTCGGCCATGGCACATATGCTAACCGATCTGTCCATACTGGGACAGGCGCATTCGCTGATTGCGCTGCAGCCGCTGACACCGAGTCGCATCGAGAAGCTGTCGATGTGCGGCATTGCGGCGCTGTACAATGCTGTGCTGACCTCCATAGCTGCCAGTGTGCTGAGCATGTGCCAGGCCAGCAGCGGATCGCAGAAACAGCAGCCAGCAGCTGCCTCAACCAGCCAGGGAAGCGGCGGCGGCGGCAACAGCAATCCTTCAGCTGGCGGCGGCAAAGATCACGACGATTTCGAGGAACAGGCCTGCACCATAGTGAACAAGGCGCTGGAGATCTACACGAGCATCGGCGAGATGTTCAGGGCCTCGGCACGCATGCATGTCTATCAGAATCATTTGTGCTACGGCTCCTGGTTGCTCATCAGCGGCATCCAAGGTGCCATGGGCGCATCTGGCAGCAGCAGCGCAGCAGCACAGGGAAAAACTGCTGCGGCCAGTGCAACCGAAACTCCGACTGCCACGCCCAGTACGCCCATAGCGCGTGTTAATCTGTTTAAGGTGCAGCAAGGATTCGGCGAGCTAAACGCGGCGATTGCCAACCACAGCATTAAGCTGCTCTCCGAGCTTATAGATGATCTGAAAATTGAATCTGCCTGCGGCACTGCATCGGCTCAGAGCGCCAGCGTGGACGTGGAGCCGGCACAATTCGATATACTGCAAAATTACACTGCCCTGCAGCGCATTGTGCGCGTTCTGAACACGGCCACGTTGCATCAGCTCTTCACGTTCCTGGCAACCGTGGCCTATCGCAAGGCGTGCACCTTGAAACGCGCCAATACCAAAGATCGCACAGAATGCGAACCGATTAGCTACTCCGATTCGACGACCTATTTCAATGATTCGCTCTCCTGCTCGGACAATTCGGAGGAGGATGATAGCGAGAGCTATTTGGGGCATTGGTTCAAGGAAACCCTGTCGCCGGAAACGCACGATGACAATGCCAATGCGTGTGCCCAGGAGCGCAGCGGGGAACAAAAATCAGCAATGGTGCCCAAGCTGGACGAGCCACATGAATATCTGGACTTGGCTGCGGATATATTCTGTTTCCTTGATCAATTTTTGGCCAATCGCCATGCCTACATGCAGCGCTATGTAAAGGCGGGCGTCAGCGATCAGCAAATGCTGCTCATGGCGAACATCATAAAAGACTTTGATCGTGATGTTATGCGTCAGGAGGCTGGTGGCAACAGCGGCGGCGGCGGCGGCGGTGGCGGGGGCTCTGGTGAGGGCAACTGCTCCAATTGGCAATCGGCCATGATACGCTTCTCGGGCGCCGCAGGACGTTATATACACAACTTGATATCGACGTCGCTGCTCTCGGAGCAGCTGCAATCAAATCTGCTGCAGCACTTGGCGATCTCACCCTGGTCAACGGACACCAACAGCTGGCCACTGCAGGTCTATCCGAGCACGTTGTCGGTGCTGGTGCAGATCCTGTTGCTGAAGCCAACGCATGAGAAGGAGGCGGCCTGCTTGTCCGTCTGGCATCGTCTGATCAACACGCTGGTCGAGGGCGTCTGCTCGGCTGCCAATGCCAGCGACACGGAATTCGAGGATTTAAATATTGAACATGCGCAGCTGTTGCTCTTCTTGTTCCACTCGCTCAATCTGATGCAGAAGAAGTCCATTTTGCTGCTGACCGCCGGCGGCGTCATCCGCTGCGCCGACGTCTGTCGCGGCATCAGCGGCGAGCGCACCGTGCGCAATAGCCAGATGATGTTGCTCTCCCGTCTGCTGCTCTTTCTGGAGTATCTCATGAAGCATCTGTATAATGCGCCGCCCGAACTGCTCGATCAGGTGCGCTGGAATCTGTTCAGCGTGAGCAGCATGCCGGATACCCAAAAGATTACCGATCTCCTAAATAGTCGCACCAAATTGACCTCCTATTGCCGCCACGACATCGAGGAAAAGTTCCGGAACTCCACTGTGGGCGACCTGAACTCAAGTAAAGAGTACTTTAATAATTAAGAGACTTTCCCACTGATAGTTCCTTTTCTTTTCAGGCATTCGTCCCACGTTTTACTCACTGGTCACGGCAGATCCCGCCAAGCCACACTGGGCTCAGGAGTTCAAATTGGATGGCTTAGCCTGGAATTTCATATTGTGCACACCCGATAAGCTGAAGTATCCATTGCTGGTGGATGCACTCATCGATATACTGTCCATTACGGACATGTCCGCCTACACCAAGGACAAGGACAACCTGCACAATCTGTGCGCGATGCAGTATTGCTTCAGCATTGCCTGGAAACTGCTGCTCGGCCTGCCGCCGTCCACATCGCATGTGGAATTGCTCAAGACCGAACGTGCGCCCAATCTGCATTCGCTGCTGTGGAGCATTCGCTGCCCCTTGGTCTACTCGCACTACCTTGTGGTCAATAGTCTGATCAAGCAGGGCATGTACACACAGTATGCCGAGTCCTTGTGGGCACAGGTCGGCGATCGCACCGCCGACATACGCTACAGCCTCAAGCAGACCATACTGGGCGTGGAGGCGTTCAATAAGCAGCTGAACAAAGGTATAAAAAGCTGGAAAAATAATTCGAATTATTATCTTTTATATTCACCATTATATTTATATTAATATTTCGTCTTTCAGCTTCACAAAATCCTCGTCTCTCCGATCTGATTCTTTTGGATGCGCTGGTTGCCCACATGCAGGCCGTGGCCTGGGCCGACAAGGAGGGCTTCAAGGTGCAGCGCAAGGAGAGCGACAGCGACAGCATCACATCAGAGAGTCGTGAGCGTGAGAATTCTAGTGCTGCCACCGATCCGGAGCTCTACTCCTCCAGCGAGTCCATTGATGAGCAGCAATCTAAGCTCACGGAGGACAACATACTCACGCCGGGGGAACTGCTCGAGCGCACACAGCTCAGCAACGAGCTGCTGCTCAAGCTGATGGACTCCTACAGTCTCATCTCGAATATTGTGCGCGCCCAGATGCTGAAGCAGCTGTCCAGCAATACGCCGGAACAGACGCTCAATCTGATAGTGCCCGTTGTGAGCGACAAGCCGGCGATTATGCTGGAGCTGCACGCGGCCTTCCTCAAGCTGTTGCCCAACGAGGACAAGCAGCTGATTGCCAACGAGTGGCCCAAATGTCTGCTGGTCAACGATGAAGCCTTCAATGGCAAGCAGCATCCCGTGGAGCCCTACACGCTGAACGTTATCGATGCGCACATCACAGAGCTGACCAAGTCCACGACGTACTCCACGCTGCACACGCTGAAGCATTGCTTGAAGTCCATTTTGCATCTGCTGGAGCTGCTGCTGCCCTTCTGCACGGCCATTGGCGATGTGGAGACACAGCTGAAGCCGCTGCTGATTGCCTCGATGATGGACATGCGCACCGATTATCTGCAGAGCCAGAGCGAGCAGTGCCTGCGCGAGATTCTGCACGGCCTGACCAACGAGGCGCACAAGCAGCTGCTCTTCGAGCACATGATCGGACACTGTTATGACATGTTGATTGAATTTGCCGCCGAGCTGAAGCAGCCGCCGGCAACAGGAGCTGTTGCTGAGCAACAGGAGCAACAGCGCGCACTCTTCAATGAATCGATGTTGTTTGCCGTGCTCAAGACCATGATTAAAATGCTGGATGTGCCCACCGCTGTCCAGGCCATGCGGCACTTTTTCAAGGAGCAGCGCGCCGGCAGCTTAACCACCCTGTTGCTATCCTTTACGGGCACAACGCTGCCGCTGAGCTATGCCCGCAAGATGCTGCAGTTTGTGGAGCGTATGTTTGAGCAGGCGGCACAGCCGGATGCGCACTTCCAGCACGAGGAACTGGTTGACTGCTTTGCCGGGCTGGCGAGCGTGGATGTGGCGCGCCTCAAGCTCTGGCTGGCGCACATCATCTATGGACCCAATGTGGTCGGCGCCGCGGCCAACAACAGCAGCTGCGAGGCTTCCTGTAAGCTCTTGACGAGCATTATGCAGCCCTCGAGCAGCTCGAGCAGCAATGCCCAGACGCCAACTAATATGGCCACCGTCTCGGCCATGCCCAGCATATCAGATCAGCTGGATGCCATGGATATTGATTATGACTGCGCCGGCACAGGCAATGCGGCGCCCAATACATCCCAGATACTGAGTCTATGGCAGGGCACAAATCAGCCCAATAATCAGTCCGAGGACTCCTCGCAGGCATGCGATCAGCCAAGCGCCAGCAACCAGCCGCGCAACGGCGCGCTTCTGCTGAGCTTTGTCAAATCGCTGGTGCGGGATCAGCCGGCAGCTGCTCAGCTGGCGCCGCCGCTCTTCCAGGCGCTGCTGCAGCTGGGACAAACGTTGATAACGCCGCCGCAGGATGGCTGCGATTTTGCGGACGTGCTGCAGATTATGATAACGCTGGCGGATGCAGCGCCCGCACGCGGTCATGTGGCATTGTTTAATACGACGCTGCTGTGGCTGGAGCTGGCCAAGCTGCAGCTGCCGGACAAGCAGCTGCGTCATGCGGAAAACGTGAGCGCTCTGCTGCGCTACCTTAGCGAGCTGCTGCAGGGCATCGGCTATCGGGGCAGCCGTCAGCATATGCCGCCCTGGGATGATGAGCTGCAGTCGGACATTGATGAGCTGTACGACGAACTAGTGGACGACCAGCAGGAGCAGGATTCGCTGCTGGACGACTCCGATGAGGATACGCTGAACAACAAGCTGTGCACCTTCTCGCAGACCCAAAAGGAGTTCATGAACCAGCATTGGTATCATTGCCACACCTGCAACATGATCAACACCGTGGGCGTCTGCTCCGTTTGCGCCCGCGTCTGCCACAAGGGTCACGATGTCAGCTATGCCAAATACGGGAATTTCTTTTGCGATTGCGGCGCCAAGGAGGACGGCTCCTGCCAGGCGCTTAGCCGCCGTCTGCCCACCAGCGGCTGCGATGCGCGCGATGGCGGCTATGTCTCGGCTCACATGAGCCTGCTGTCCGCCGGCAAGAAGCGTCCCACGCCGCCCACACAAGTACGCAAGGATTCGCTGAGCAATGAGCGCATTGCTCTACTCGGCAAATTGCTGGAGCCGCATCGCGAGGCACTGCAGCATCCCGATCAATGGCTGCTCGTCGTGCGCTGCATTCTCGAGTATTTCGATGTGCTGCTGCCCTCGATTCGCGAGAATTGTACTTTATACTCGATTGTGGGCTGTCACAAGCGCGCAACGGCCGCACTGGAGCGACTGCATCAGCTGGATCAGAGTTTCCAGGTGCGTAGTTTGGGCAGCATTTCATGTGGTGCCCTGCAGCCATTTAAAGATTTGGTTAACATTAATTGGTTTACTTTTATTTTCAGGTCACGGATCAGCTCATGTTCGCCACGCTGGGCTCCCAGGAGGGCGCCTTCGAGAATGTGCGCATGAACTACTCGGGCGATCAGGGCCAGACGATTAAACATCTGATATCGTCGGGCGTTGTGCGACGCGTCGCCTTCTGCTGCCTCTCATCGCCGCATGGCCGACGCCAGCAGCTGGCCGTGTCCCATGAGAAGGGCAAGGTGACCATATTGCAGCTGTCGGCGCTGCTCAAACAGGCGGACGCCTCCAAGCGCAAGCTGACGCTCACACAGCTCAGCTCGGCGCCCATTGCGTGCACCGTGCTCTCGCTGGCCGCCAATCCCTGCAACGAGGACTGCCTGGCCGTGTGCGGCCTGAAGGAGTGCCATGTGCTCACCTTCTCGAGCAGCGGCAGCACCAATGAGCACATTGTGGTCACGCCACAGCTGGACAATGGCAACTACATCAAGAAGGCCGTCTGGCTGCCCGGCTCACAGACGCTGCTCGCGTTGGTCACCTCGGACTATGTGAAGATCTACGATCTGGCACTGGATGCATACAGTCCGAAATACTATTATCTTGTTGCGGTGGGCAAAATACGCGACTGCACCTTCATGTACCAGGAGGGCGCCTATTATATGCTGACATTTGCCAGCAGCGGCTACATCTATTATCAGGCCCTGGACGAACAGAGTCTGGCCGTGCACGGTGACTTTTATGTGACCAATACGCTGGAGCTGAGCCATCATCATATCAAGGATGTCAACGGGCAGGTGGGCGGCGGCGGTGTCTCCATTTACTACTCGCATGCGCTGCAGTTACTCTTCTATAGCTATGCCTCTGGTCGCAGCTTTGTCTCGCCGCTGACGAACGTCAATCAGGGCGTCAAGGGCATCTATCATCTGGACACCAATTCGGCAGTTAGTAAATCCTCATCGAAGGGTCCGCTCCAGCCGCTGGTGCAGTGGACCGAGGTCGCCGGCCATCCCGGTCTCATCTATGCCAACATGCAGACCTCAAATAATCCAATTATATTAATGCTCACGCCGGAGCTCATCTACATGCAGGAGATCAAGGCGCAGTCGGCCAAGTCGCGCATCATGGACGTGGTCGGCATACGTCATTCTGTGGCCGGCACCGAGAAGACCACGCTGCTGCTGCTCTGCGAGGATGGCAGCCTGCGCATCTTCTCTGCCCAGCCGGAGCACACCAGCTTCTGGCTGTCGCCGCGCGTCCAGCCGCTGGGCAATCAGCTGTACTCCGCCACGCTGCTGGCCAAAAGCGGCAGCTCCCTGTCTGCCGCGAGTCCCAAATCGAGCAAGCCCAACAAGTTGCCACGTAAATCGGGTGGCGGTGCTTCGGGCAATGCTCCAGGTGCTGCTGGAACCGGAGCTGGAGCTGGTCAGCAGAAGCAGTTGACATCGGGCGGCGTGCCCGTTTTTCCGATTGATTTCTTCGAGCACTGCAACATGCTGGCCGATGTGGAGTTTGGCGGCAACGATCTGCTCCAGATATACAACAAGCAAAAGCTGAAGACGCGTCTCTTCTCCACGGGCATGTTTGTGGCCAGCACCCGGTCCAATGGCTTTACGCTGGAGGTGCTCAACAATGATCCCAATGTCGTTATGGTGGGCATACGCGTCCTGCTGGGCACACAGGATGCCCAACGCGCACCGCAATCCGTGAGCATATTGGGACGCACGGTGGCCACGCCTGTGCGCCGGGCACGCTGGTTCGATATACCGCTGACCCGCGAGGAGATGCTGCAGTCGGATAAGCTGCTCAAGGTGTGCTTTGCCAAGTCTCAGGATCCGGAGCATGTCACACTGCTCGACTGCATCGAGGTGTACGGCAAGTCCAAGGAGCTGGTCGGCTGGCCGGACGACAGCGAGGAGCTGCCCGCCACGGCGGGCAACGCCAGCACGGCCGCAGCCGTAGCCTCGCCCGCCAGCGCGGCCAATTTCGGCGAAGGCTTCAATAGCATCACCCAACTGGATCGCATGTGCACCCATCTGCTGGAGGTGCTCGACTGTGCGCTCAATTTACTCGGCAATGGCGGTGCCGTCGCTCTGGCCATGCGCCAGAAGGCCATCAAGACGGCGAGCGCCCTGCTGCTGCTGCCCACACCGAATCCCGTGCAGACCCAGGCACGCTATGTGCTGGCCACATTGTACGGCAGCCGTGGCGCCTATCATGCCTACAAGGATAGCGTCCTGCTGCAATTTGTGCACGGCGAGCTGCAGGCAACGCAGCCGAAACTGACGCAGCTGGACACGCTGCAGGAAATCGATCCGGAGGCCTTCTATCGCCTGATACTGCTCGTGCGCGGCATTGCCAATGCCCGTCCGCAATCGCTGGCCAAGATCTGCGCCGAGTGCAGCTACGATATTGTGCCAGCCCTGATGGCCATGGTGCTGGAGCTGCATAAGGTGACGCCGGCGCTGGATGAGCCCACGAATATTGTGCGACGCGGTCTCTGCCAGACGGAGACGATTGTGCACTGCCTGGTGGAGATTATGTACGGATTTGCGCTGGCCGATGCCAGCCAGGTGGGTCGCATGACCAAGTACTTTATCGAGCTGCTCAAGCACGACGCGAGCGTGATCAGTCACAGCGCCAAGGAGGCGCTCATTCTGCTGCTCAGTCCGCGCATGAAGCGACGCAAGGTGGCCATTGTGACCACGCCGCCCGCGTGCTCGACGCCCACGCCGTCGGCCTCGGCCATCAGCAGCAGCAATTTGAGCGCTTTGCAGGGCGCCGCCTCGCAGGCGGCCAGCGATATAATTGAGGAGGCCGCCGCAGCGGCTGTGGATGCCTCCGCTGGCGCTGGCGCTGATGCTCTGCTGGATGCGGATGCAGCGGGCGTTAATCAGCAGCAGCAGCAGCAACGACAGCAGCAGATGCTCAATCTGGAGGCCTTCATGGGCGGCGGCTTTCCGCGACTGCTCGGCCTGCCCGAAGACGCCGACGACGAGGCCATCATGGACATTGCCATTGCCCTGAGTCTGCAGCAGCACGGCGGCGATGCGAATGCGCTGCAATCCCTGCAGCAGGGCCTGGCCAATTTGCAGGGCATACGTCTGGCGGCGGCGGCCACGGCCAATGCTGCGGCCAGCGGCGATGCAGCCGGCTCCGATGATGACGAGGGCTCCAATGTGGCCACAGATGGCTCCACGCTGCGCACCTCGCCCGCCGAACCGGCGGGCAGCGGTGGCTCCGAGAGCGGCGGCAGCGGTGTCGAGAGCATTGGCGGCACCTCGGCGCGCAGCAGCAACTTTGGTGATCATGCGAATGCATCGCCGCCGCGCCAGAGCAAGGATCAGGAACAGGAACAGGAACAGCCGGGCACAAGCAGCGGCTGCGTCGCAGCGCTCAGCGCCATGAGCAGCAGCGAGGACAACGAGATCAACGAGGACGAGAAGCTGAGCAAGCTGCACGATCTGAGGTAAGTCCAGAAATCGAATTAATAAATTAGCTTAACTAACTTTCATCAATCCCCAACAGAATCGCCGTGCTGGAGAGCATCATCGAGCATCTGGGCACGTTTGATCTGTGCAATGGCCTGCAGGCCATTCCGCTCATTCAGGTCATCCTGATGCTGACCACGGATCTCAATGGCAACAACGAGCGGGATCAACAGGTGCTGCAGGAGCTGCTTGCCGCGCTCGTCGAGTACGTCGAGATTGGCAAACGTGGCGCAGCCACCAAGGTGAGAGAATTTGATAAATTTGATAAATCCCAACATAAAATAAACTTTCTACTTGCTGCAGATGGAGACCAAGTGCCCCGGCAACGAGGTGCGTCTGGCGCTGCTCTCGCTGTTCGGCGTCATGATGGGCAAAACCAAGTCCAAGCAGACGGGCACCACATCGCCGCCGCATCAGTTCAAGGACAACAGCTCGTTTGTGGCCAGCACCACGGCGAATGTGCTGAGCAAGAGCGGCGCCTTTGTCTATGCCCTGGAGGCGCTCAACACGCTGCTCGTGCACTGGAAGCAGGTGCTCGGTGATCCGTATGCTGCCGGCGGCACGGGAGTCGCGCAGCCGGTCAGCGGCAATGCGTCCGGCACGGGCGCAGGCACAGCGGGACAGCTATTGAAGCCCATCAAGCATGGACCCAAGCCGGACATATCGATACTTATACCGCACAATTATTTGAAAAACTATCCGGACATATTCGAGTCGTATGATGCACTGCTCACGGAGATTATTGTGCGTCTGCCGTATCAGATTCTGCGCCTGAGCAGCGCCCATCCGGACAACTATGACAGCGGCTTCTGCGAGGCGATGACCTTTACGCTCTGCGAGTACATGATGCTCAATCTGAATGCGCTGCTGCGTCGCCAGGTGCGCAAGCTCCTTATGTACATCTGCGGCAGCAAGGAGAAGTTCCGCATGTATCGCGACGGACATTCGCTGGATGCACACTTCCGTGTGGTCAAACGCGTCTGCAGCATTGTCAGCACCAAGGTGAGTGCCAGTTCTTTAGATGATTAGCTGCATTTTATATATATTATTTTTCCTACAGAATGGCGCTCCTTATAACGCCAATCCGCCGCTGCTCAGCTACGATGCGCTGGTGGAGCTGACGGAGCATTTGCGCACCTGCCAGGAGATTAGCCAAATGCGCACCGGCAATTGGCAAAAGTTTTGCGTGGTCCACGAGGATGCCCTGGCCATGCTAATGGAGATCGCCTGCTACCAACTGGACGACGGCGTCTCGCCCATCATTATTCAGCTCCTGCAAGCAGCTGTCTGCAATATACCCCAGCCCATGGCCGGCATTAAGCAGCAGCAGCAGCAATCGCAGCAGGCCTCGACCAGCAGCAAGCTGCGCGGCGAGCGTGAGAAGAGCGAGGATACGGATACCGCATACTATTCCAAATTTGATCCGGCCCAGTGCAGCACATTTGTCCATCAGATCTTTCGCTATGCCAGCGATGCGCTCATCATACGCTTCGTCCGCATCTTTCTGCTCGAGAATAATGTGAGTCAGTTGCGCTGGCAGGCGCACTCCTTTATGACCGGACTCTTTGAGCATGCGAACGAGCGTCAGCGCGAGAAGTTGCTCAGCATCTTCTGGAATCTGTGGCCCCTGGTGCCCAGCTACGGTCGTCGCACGGCACAGTTTGTTGATTTGCTCGGCTATCTGACGCTCAGCACGCGCAGCATTACGGACCGTTTGCCGGAGTTTGTGTCCCGTGCAGTCGAGGTGCTGCGCCAGCAGAACGAGCTGCTCTGCAAGCATCCCAATGCGCCCATCTATACCACGCTGGAGTCCATACTACAGGTGAGTGCGGGCAGGAATATATTCAAAAGAAAATACTCATCAAATCTTTGTCAATTCCCCTGTCAGGTGAACGGCTACTACCTGGAATCGGAGCCGTGTCTGGTGTGCAACAATCCGGAGGTGCCCATGGCGAATATTAAACTGCCCTCGGTCAAGTCGGACTCGAAATACACGACCACAACCATGATCTACAAGCTCGTGCAGTGCCACACCATTTCGAAGCTAATTGTGCGCATTGCCGATCTCAAGCGCTCAAAGATGGTGCGCACCATCAACGTGTACTATAACAATCGCAGTGTTCAGGCCGTTGTCGAGCTCAAGAATCGTCCGGCGCTCTGGCATAAGGCACGCTCCGTCTCGCTGCAGTCGGGCCAGACTGAGCTGAAGATTGATTTCCCGCTGCCGATCACAGCGTGCAATCTGATGATCGAGTTCGCTGACTTTTACGAGACGGTCAGCGGTTCCAGTGAGAATTTACAGTGTCCACGCTGCAGTGCAGCGGTGCCGGCGTATCCGGGCGTCTGTGGCAACTGCGGCGAGAATGTGTTCCAATGCCACAAGTGTCGCGCCATCAACTACGACGAGAAGGATCCGTTCCTGTGTCATTCGTGCGGCTTCTGCAAGTATGCCAAATTTGATTTCAGCATGTATGCGCGCGTCTGTTGCGCCGTGGATCCCATCGAATCCGCCGAGGATCGCGCCAAGACTGTGCAACTGATACACAGCTCGCTGGAGCGTGCCGATCGCATCTATCGCCAGCTGTTGACCAACAAGCAGATGCTCGAGCTGCTTATCCAAAAGGTGGCCGAGCATCGCAGCAGCGATCGCCTTGTCGAGGACAATATGGGCAGCGTGCACAGCACCTCGCAGGTGAACAAGATCATACAGCTGCTCGCCCAGAAATACTGCGTCGAGTCGCGCACCAGCTTCGAGGAGCTAAGCAAGATTGTGCAAAAGGTCAAGGCCTGCCGCAGGTGAGCTCCCACTTTATCTAATCCTCAGCAGGATTATCTTCATTCCAATTGTCTCTTTTTTTATTTAGCGAACTGGTTGCTTATGACCGCCAGCAGCAGGATCAGCCGGCAGTTAGTCTGCCCTCGGGCGCCGAATCGAATCATACCACGAATCGCTGCTACGGCTGCGCCCTGGCCTCCACCGAGCAGTGCCTCACGCTGCTGCGCGCCATGGCCTACAACTATGACTGTCGCGTCGGGCTCTACAGCCAGGGCCTGGTCAGCGAGCTGGCCGAGCACAATTTGCGTCGCGGTACGCCCCAAATCCAGGAGGAGGTGCGCAATCTGCTGGTCGTGCTGACCAAGGACAATGCCGAGGCCTGCATGCACTTGCTGCAGCTGGTCACAACGCGTGTGAAGAATGCCCTAATGGGCGCTATACCTTTGATTAGCCTGGAGGCGGCTGTACATCAAGAGATGACGCTGCTGGAGGTGCTGCTCGGCCAGGATGACGTCTGCTGGGAGTACAAGTTGAAGGTCATCTTTGAGCTGTTTATCAGCAACTGTCGGTGAGTGGCTTGTTGCGGATGTGTCCTAAAGATTTTATCTGTATAATAATATTTACCTTTTCCTTCAGTTTGCCACGTGGTCCTGTTACTTCGGTGCTGCATCCCTGCCTGCGCATCATGCAGAACCTGATTTGCCCCGCTTTGCCGAGCAACAAGAACAACAACAACAACCAACCGCAGCAGCAGCAGCAGCAGCAACAACAACAACAACAACAACAACAGCAGCAACAACAACAACAGCAGCAGCAGCAACAGCCACAGCAACCTTTGGGTCCCACGGAGCTGTGCAGCATCAAGCTGCTGGAGGGCAACACGATCGATTATCGCGCCTGGCTGAGCTCCGATCGCAATCATGAGTACAGCGCCTGGAGCAGTCGCATGCCCACCAACAAATATCAGCGCCAGGAGGGCGGCAAGCAGCAGCAGCAGCAGCAGCCGCAGCAGCAGCGGATCAGCAACAACAACAGCAATAAGCAGCAGTCGCAGGTTGGCGATGCGCCGCTCAAGGCCGGGCGACGTGCTGAGGTGCGCGCCGCCTTTTTGGCCGAGAAGTATGCACATCGCTGGCGTCAGCAGGTGCTGGACAAGGAGAAGGTCATCAAGCCGCTCGTGTTCAATGCCAAATGGATACAGCCGCTGCTCTTCAATGCGAACTCGCGCTTCGGTCGCCAGTTGGCCTGCTCGCTGCTCAGCGGCCTGTGCCGCACCAGCGAACGGAAGCAGCAGGCGCTCAACATGCTCACCGGCTTCCTCAGGCATGTGGGCGAGGCGGGCGAGGCGAGCGCCGAATACTTGACCCTATATCGCAGTGTGGCCACCGAGACGCCCTGGCTGCAGTATCTGGTGTTGCGCGGCGTGCTCGTCGAGATCTCCCAGCTGCTGGCGGTGGAAATTGGTAAAATACATCGCATGGAGGAGCATTCGCTGTCCTCGGATCTGTCGCTGGGCTATGCGTTGCGGCAGTATGTGGAGCTGCTTTGGCTGTTCCTCGAGTGCCCGAACATCAGGCGCACCTACAAGACGCGTCTGTTGGGTCCTGTGCTGGAGAGCTATTTGGCATTGCGCAGTTTGGTCGTGCAGCGCACGCGTCTGATCGATGATGCACAGGAGAAGCTGCTGGAAATGCTGGAGGAGATGACCAGCGGCACCGAGGAGGAGACGCGCGCCTTTATGGAGATACTCATCGATACGGTTGAGAAGACGCGCATGAACGACATCAAGACGCCGGTCTTCATATTTGAGCGTCTCTACTCGATAATACATCCCGAGGAGCATGACGAGAGCGAGTTCTATATGACGCTGGAGAAGGATCCGCAGCAAGAGGACTTCCTCCAGGGACGCATGCTCGGCAATCCGTATCCCTCCAGCGAGGTGGGCCTCGGTCCGCTGATGCGCGATGTGAAAAACAAAATCTGCACCGACTGCGAACTGATTGCCCTGCTGGAGGATGACAACGGCATGGAGCTGCTGGTGAACAACAAGATCATTAGCTTGGATCTGCCCGTCAAGGATGTGTACAAAAAGGTTTGGCTGGCCGAGGGCGGCGATCGTGATGCCATGCGCATTGTCTATCGCATGCGCGGACTGCTGGGCGATGCCACCGAGGAATTTGTGGAGACATTGAACAACAAGAGCCAAGAGCAGGTGGACACCGAACAGCTGTATCGCATGGCCAATGTGCTGGCCGATTGCAATGGACTGCGCGTCATGCTGGAGCGCATTGGCAGCCTGCAGCGCATTTCGCGCCAGCGCGAACTCATCCAGGTGCTGCTCAAGCTGTTCCTTATCTGTGTGAAGGTGCGTCGCTGCCAGGAGGTGCTCTGCCAGCCGGAGGTTGGCGCTATAAATACCCTACTGAAGGTGCTGCAAATGTGCTTGCAATCGGAAAACGATTCCATACAATCGGCCGTCACCGAACAGCTGCTCGAGATTATGGAAACCATCTTGTCCAAGGCAGCCAGCGATACGCTTGACTCTTTCCTGCAATTCTCGCTGACCTTTGGAGGACCGGAATATGTGAGCGCATTGATTTCCTGCACCGATTGCCCGAACGTGCGCAATAATCCTTCCGTGCTGCGTCATCTGATACGCGTCCTGGCGGCGCTCGTCTACGGCAACGAGGTCAAAATGGCGCTGCTCTGCGAACATTTCAAGGTGAGTGTCTGCGCCTGGTTATAACTGATCCTTCCATTAATTATTAATCCTATCCAACAGCACACCCTGGACTTTAATCGCTTTGACAACGAACGCACCACCGAGGAGGAATTTAAGCTGGAACTTTTCTGCGTGCTGACCAATCAGATTGAGCACAACTGCATTGGCGGCACTCTGAAGGATTATATCGTGGGCCTGGGCATTGTGGAGCGCGCCTTGGCCTATATCACGGAGCACGCGCCGTGCGTGAAACCCACCCTGCTGCGCACCGACTCCGATGAGCTGAAGGAGTTCATTTCGCGTCCGAGCTTGAAGTACATTCTGCGCTTCCTCACCGGCCTGGCCAATCATCATGAGGCCACACAGCTGGCCATTAGCAAGGACATAATACCGATTATACATCGCCTGGAGCAGGTGTCCAGTGACGAGCATGTCGGCAGTCTGGCCGAGAATCTGCTCGAGGCGCTCAGCACAGATGCGGCGACGGCTTCGCGCGTTCAACAGGTGCGCGATTTTACGCGTGCCGAAAAGAAACGCCTGGCGATGGCCACGCGCGAAAAGCAACTGGATGCCCTGGGCATGCGCACCAACGAGAAGGGCCAGGTGACGGCCAAGGGCTCCATACTGCAGAAGATCGAGAAGCTGCGCGACGAGACCGGCCTCACCTGTTTCATTTGTCGCGAGGGCTACGCCTGCCAGCCGGAAAAGGTGCTGGGCATCTATACGTTCACCAAGCGCTGCAATGTCGAGGAGTTTGAGCTGAAGTCGCGCAAAACCATCGGCTACACCACCGTCACCCACTTTAATGTGGTGCATGTGGATTGTCACACCTCGGCCATACGGTTGACCCGCGGTCGCGACGAATGGGAACGCGCCAGCCTGCAAAATGCGAACACACGCTGCAACGGACTGTTGCCCCTTTGGGGTCCGGCTGTGGGCGAGGCAGCCTTTTCCGGCTGCATGACCCGTCACAGCAGCTACATGCAGGAGAGCACCCAACGTTGCGACATCTCCTATGCCAGCAGCGTGCACGATCTGAAGCTGTTGCTGATGCGTTTCGCCTGGGAGCGTAGCTTCCATGATGATGCCGGCGGCGGTGGCCCCCAATCCAATATGCACTTTGTGCCCTACCTGCTCTTCTATGCGGTCTATTTGCTGCTCTCCTCTCGATCTGCTGCACGGGACAGCAAAACGCTGCTCAACTATTTGACGTCAGCGCCCTCGGACAAGTGGCTGGAGTGCGGCTATGAGGTGGACGGACCACTCTACATGCTAACCATATCCCTCTCACTGCACAGTCGCGAGTTGTGGAACAAGCACAAGCTGGCGCATTTGAAACATTTGCTGGCTGTGGCTCAGGCGCGCCATGTGTCGCCATCGGTGCTGTGCAAGGCGCTGCTGTCGCCGGCGGATCGACAGGCCAAAGAGTATAGCGTATATAAGCCGTTCCTTATGATGTGGGCGCTCGTCGATTTGATGTACAACACGCTCTTCAGGACGGTCAGCACCGTCAAGGAGGAGGACTGGCCCGCATCCCTATTTGAGTATATACGCAAAAATGATGAGGCCATGCTCGACTATACGGATCGCATACTGCAAACCTTTACCAAGGAGTTTTTGCCCTGCACCTCATTTGGCGAGTTCTGCGATGTGGCGGGTAAGTTGCGGCTTTTCCCAAATACATGTTCCATTTCCATTATATAAATATATCTCTTTTTTTAGGTCTATTCGATCTGATCGAGCAGCCGGACAGCTTCATTGAGGAGGTGCTCGGCTCGCTGCCCACCACAACTAGCTCTAGTTAGATTCAAATGCAGTTCTCATCATATTTAAAGAAATTGATACCCCAACTAAACACTAATCAGGATTAGCTGCCGCTATCCGTTTATAAGCGTATATCTATCTATATGCATATACTTATATATTTATCACCTAAAACTATTTAATCAAATAAAATTATTCGTTTGCACAATGAAAGCACACACGCTTTTTATGCATATTATTCATATGAATTATCATAACTTTATTTTTGAAACACGAAAAACGAAAACTAATCGTTATATAAATACAAAATAATACACATAATTATTTATATATCTATATATTGCAAAAAGGGGGGACGTACGTAGCTACCAAATAATTCGTTTGTAAATATCAATCCTTATACTTAATTACAATTTCAGTTCTAAAAATTTATGCTAATTTTGTTAAACGCAAAAGTATAAAAAACAAAGTACAGTAGTCGAGAAGAGAGAGAACTTTTAAAAGTTATATTTTTTAATGTGGATTCTTATATATTTTTCTTTTAATTTGTACTATGAGAAACCATAAATTTTAATTTATGAAAAACCATTAAATTGGTCTAAAAAAGTTATTAAAATTGCATAAATAATTTAATTCATTAAAATTAAATATTTTTCTGCTTAAATGAGAATATAAAAAACCATTAAATTGGTCTAAAAAAGTTATTAAATTTGCATGATTAATTTAATTCATTAAAATTAAATATTTTTCTGCTAAAATGAGACTACTTGAAATTGGAATATTTATTAAATTAGGCTCAACTCTGCGACTACTGTAGTTTAAATAACAATATTAAAAAAATAATTGTAAAAATAAGGAGAGAGCTATAATTTAAAGCGAAAAATTGTTTACAACCTTTTGGTCACTCGAGTGTTTATTTTTTAAAAAGAGTATCTAAGTGTGTTTTAGGGGTGAAAATATAGAATCACTGAGATAATGTTTTGTTCGATAGTCGTTTTGTTGTTGTTGTGTTTAAACATAACGAGTGTATAGTAGAGAGAGCGCTGGTGTAGTACGTAGTACATAAATACATAGTTTTGTTTGTTTTATTGTATGCTTAAATTAATAAATAGGTACGTAGGTGCAAAAAGTGCGAGAGCTGTCGTTAAATTAAACTAAATTGAGCAAATGCCAACCATCAACCGAGAGAGAGAGAAATACATATACAAAAAAAAAACAGAATAACATAATACTCTTTATACAAGAAATAATCGTAATACCTTAAACCAATAGCATAGAAAATATCATAGTTAGAGATTCGTTTTCGTATTCGTTTAAATGTTTCACCAAACTGGGAACTGGGCGGGGGGGACACATTTAGTAGTAAATACATTCATGCACACACATATAATACGTATCTGTTGTTAATTGTTATTATCTTTTATCATTTATCTATACTGTAGTTTGCTCTTTGTTTGTTTGTTTATGGCTGCTAAAAGTTGATGTGCGTTCAATTGAACAAAAGAAATGCACGACAATAGTTTTTGCTTTTCCCTATCAAATTGACAATACACAAATACTTAACATAAGACTTAAGATATAGTTTAAATTCCTGTTTGATCTTTTTATAGTCCAAAGAGCAGACAATGGTCGCACGCTGACAAAGACTTTCAGTAATTTGAATTTTGCTAGAAATTAGAATCCGTTTTTTTTTTTTTTTATTATTGTTAAATGCATTTAGCTGAGCTGCTAGAAAATGCATTTTTGATGAAAAAGTGAGCGGGTTGTTTTTTATAGATATTTCAAAAACCTCTCGGTTCTAATATTAGCTGACTTTGTCTCTCTGCCGTCGCTTTAACTTGTTGAGAATTTTAAGCGTCGAGCAAAATCTACATTTGAAACCCGAAACTTTTCCATTTGCGAGCGACCATTATATTATTATTTTTTTTAATTTCTTTTTGTTTATAAATGTCGCGAAATTGTTTTGCTTTTCGATTTTTTTCACTTGGTTTTGTTCCTTTAGACGCTGCTCTAAATGTTTTTTTTCGCTTCAGATCTTTTAGTTTTTAAGTATTATTTTGTCGTTAGCTAAACGTTATGTACAAAAAAAATTGCCTAATCTATGCGTACAATGCCACAAGTACACATATATTAATCATATATATATATATTATATTTATATATATTATCTGTATATATATATATATGTATATATATAATTCACTAGTGCTGCTGCATATGGGGCTGAAGGGGAACGGCGGGGACGGGGGAATTTACGATTGATTAACACTTACATTTTGCGTGTGATTTACCAGAGTTGAGAGTTGAGATTTTGGAGCCCCTTAGGCCTGATGATGACGCTGGGTGCGCATAAAGTGGCGCGCATTGATCGGATATTGGCGCGGATAGGATATCAGGGTGGAGCCGAGCGCAATGCTGAGCGGCGCCTTGGAGCGGCCGGGCAGGCTGACAAAAACGGTGCCCACCGCGGCGAGATTATCGTTGGTCGGCTCAATGGCCACCAGCATGATTTCCGTAGCCTGCACCGGACGCGAGCTGCTGCTCAGGTGGCTCGAGTGAGTGTGGCTCGAGTGAGTGTGGCTCGAGTGGGTGTGGCTCGAGTGGCTGTGGCTGTGGCTGGAGTGGGTGTGGCTGTGGCCGGAGTGGGTGTGACTGGAGTGGGTTTGGGTGCTGCTCGTGTTGTGTGTGGGCTGGTTGTGCAGCTGGGTTTCGGTGTGGAGATGCTGTTGCTGCTGCAGGAGCAGCGCTTGGCGTGCACGCTGGCGCATGTGGCGCGTTGTGGTGGCAGACGTGGCCGGTGGACTGTTGTCCATGTCCAGGCTGGCGGAGGCCAAGAAGATCTGGGCAAAGGGACGCTTGGCCAGATGCAGCATCTCGACAACATGCTGGCGGCGAGCGCGACGCAAATCCGCGGCCTGTTTAACCTTCCAGACAATGACGCACAGGGCCAGAAAGAGAAAGAAGCAGGAGAAGAATACGGAAAAGAACACAAAGAGATCGATGTGCAGCTGATCCTGACGAAACACCACAGAGCCATAGCTCGGCTCCGGTCCGGAGCTGGCGCGCAAAGCAATAAAGAAACGGGTCGCACTCAAATTGTGGGCATGCTGCGGCAGCGTCAGCACCAGACGATTCCTCAGTCCAAACAAACGCAACAGCGTATTGCACTGATTGAGGGTGACATGTGTGCTCAGATCCTTGGCGTACTGATCCTGCACCACAAAGCTGTGCCCGCCATGACTGCGGCAGTCGTGCAGCTGCGGCACATAGAAGCTGCTGCTGCTGCCGCTGCTGCCGCTGCTGCTGCCAAGGCCCATGCCGAGGCCAGCGCTGCTCGTGCCCGTGCGTCGTTCCGGCGCGAAGAGCTTCTGCAGCGTCACATTGTCGTGTCGGGGCAGGGCCACGTTCAGCGGATGCTCGCGCTTCATTTTGGGCCCCCAATTGTAGCGATTGTCCAGAAAGATCTCATGAAAGCCCGTCGTCTCATTTGTTTCCACAATAAACGAATCATCCTGCGGCGACATGAACACATCCAGTTCGCCTTGGGTAACATCGATAATGATGCGTATGTCGACGTTCATGAAGCGTGGCTGGATGACAAAGAACACCGTCTGGCCGGGCTTCAGGGCCGCCGGCTTCGATTTGCATTCCTCTGTGGAAGGAAGAGAAACGGATTAATGAAGAAATTTAGGAACTCGGAAAGCCTACGCACCTATTGGCTTGGCATCGAAGCACATGCGCGACTCGACCGTAATTTGTTTGTAGCACTGGTGTCCATCGGTGGGATTGCCGGCATACGAGTCGCGGCACTTGGAGCATTGGACGCTCCAGCATAGCTGAGCCGAGTTCTTGCCACCGCCGGCCGTGCAGGTGGCATCGCTTTCCGTGTTGTTGGCGCAGTTGCACTTCTCGCCGGTGACCGCATCGCAGACATTGCCATGTCCATGGCACTGGCAGGGACGGCACTGCTTGTGCAGATCCTCGCTGCCCCGGAAATAGCCCAACAGGCAGCTGTCGCAACGATCGCCGGCGGTGTTGTTGGCACAGCGCAGGCAGGTGGCATTGTGGGCGGGTCCCTCGGGCAGAATGCGTTCCAGCTCGGAGTGTGTCATATTGAAGACAGCCGGATCCGCATCGTAGGCGACACACACGTCCGAATGGCCATGGCAATACTCCAGGCAGGGCTGGCAGGCGTGACCCTCGCGCGGATTGCCCACAAACAGGGGCTGGCACTTCTCGCACTGCTCGCCCATCGTGTTGTTGTGGCACTTCAGGCATATGTCCAGCCGGCTGCTCGACTCGCAGTTGGAATGCCCGTTGCACAGGCACTGGATGCTGCAATTCTCGCCCACATAGCCAAAGTCGCATTTGCACTCGTTCGGCCGGATGCAGTTGCCCCGGACGCAGCCCTGCGTGCAGACTGGCTGGCAGCTGTTCTGCTCCTCGCGATAGCCGGCGGCACAGACGCACTTATAGCCCAGAGTGGGCGTGTCCAGGTCAATGCACTGCTCGGAGACGGCATCACAATTATGGTGTCCATTCTCGCACTCATTCTCCGCCGGGCATTGCACATAATGCCAACTGACGACATCCGCATGGGTTAGCTGGGAATCGTTGCGCCAGCTGCTGTAAATTAGATCGCAAGTGGAACCAGAGGGATGCTCCTGCCGGTGCTCGAGTGCACCCTCCGTACAGATGCCATCGCCATTGAAGCCTTCGCGGGCACACCAGCCGCAATGGGCATGCTCCAGACAGCTGGAGCACTGGGTATACACATGACACGGTTCGGGACAACGTTCCAGCTCGCTAGCTTCCAGCACCAGTCCACAAACGCCGCCGGCACAGAGCAACGGCTGTGCGCTCGGCGACAAGCACGCGTTCAACATGGTCGACCATTTGCAATCCGAGGCAGCGAACGCATCCGGCGCCGACTGCAGACAGCTGCTGCAATTGGTGTGCGTGTGACAGGCGGGCGGACACTGTTCGACCAAGCGATACGCATTCTTCTCGACCAGCTCGCGGGCAATGCACTCCACGTGGCCCAGCTCGTTGCGCGCCCAATGGCATTGCTCGCTGTGCAGCATGCACGCCTCGCAGCCCAGCTGATGGCACTGGGGCAGCGGACACAGTCCGAGCACGCCCACGCTCAGCTCCTTGGGGCACCAGGCGCTGTTCCGGGCGCAATCCACGCCGGCGGGCACGCAACGTCCACGAATGCCGCACTCATCGCACCACTGGCAGACGGGCGTCAGCTCCTGGTGTATGGGCCAGGCGGCCAGGCAGGCGCTGCAGCTGCCAAAGCTGGAGCAATTGCGACTACCGAGCCAAACATCGTTGCAGGCGGGACCGTTGTTGATGACCAGCGTGCCATTGTAGTTGGCGCACGGCGCCCGGCCCTGGGTGAAGCAGTGCGAGCTGTTGCTGTAGGTGCTCTGGACGGTGCAGTAGCTGCAGCCCATATAATGGCGGCACATGGACTTGCCGCCGCTCCACAGCTGGCAAATGTCCTCGGGCATATTGATCCGGGTGACATGACTCTGTGTGGCGCTGCCATCCCAGCCGCCAATTACATAGATCGCGCCGCTGTCCGCATCGATGGTCATGTCCTCCGCATAGCTGGCCACCGGCAGGCGTCCAATAAGCTGCACATCGTCCGTCAGGCGCACCCACTGATTGCACGCAAACACATAGGCGATGAGCACATCTGTGGCATTATAGGGACTCGTCCGGCCGCCATAGACGACCATATAGTGGTCCGTGGTGACGGCCGAATGGAAATAGCGCGCACGCGGCAACAGCGAGGCGGGTGAATTCAGCTCCCGGAACGTGGGCAGCTCCGTCCAGCTGAGCTTTGTCAAATCCAGGGCGTACAGTTTGCTCTGCGCCTCGCCTGCCGCATAGCCGCCAAAAATGTAGACGCTGTGCGTCTCCACATGGTACACGGCGCTGTGCCCGAAGAGCACCGGCAAGCGTGCGCCCATCGCCGCCAGCTGCTGCCAGCGTCCGCTGTCCAAGTTGAACTCCCACAGCTCCAGGGGGCGCGACTTGTTCAAGCTCAGGCCGCCCACAAGCAGCAGGGATTCGCGCTCCTGATAACGTATATGGGTTAGGGTGTGCCCGGCGAGCGCTGTGGGCGACTCCGTCTGGGCCGCGGGATCCATTTCGATTTGATGCCAGCGCTGGTTCTGTATGGAGAACTGCCAAAAGTCGGAGAGCAGACGCGAATTGGCGCCGATGCCGCCATAAATATAAATATTCTGCTTCTTTACATAGATCTCGGCCGCATGAAAATAACGTCCGAGCGGCATACGATCCTCCGGAGTGGATGACTCCACGGTGACCTGCAGCCAGGTGCCGTTCTTCGTGTCAAACTGACGGAAATCATTGAGCGGCCCGTGACTGGGCGAATAGCCGCCAAACATCCACAGCGAGCCGCGTCGATCCGCATTAACCGAGTGCCCAAAACGTGGTATAGTCTTGCGCAGATGCTCGAGCGCCTCGCTCAGCAGCTGCGTATTGAACAGCTCCGTCAGCACCAGATGATTCCGCTGCACCAAAGTGCCGCAATCGGCGCCCGCATAGTTATTGTTGCTGCATATGCAACGTCCGTATTCCGTGTCGCAATAGCCCTGCAGCCGCTTGGCATGGCAATTGCTGGGGCAGATCTCGATCTCGCAGCGCGCGCCCACATAGCCGGCGGGACAGACGCAGCGCTGCTGGACATCGCAGATGTGCGGATGCAGGCAGCTGCCCGCCACGCAATTCTTCACCGAATACAGCGCATTGAAGCCAAAGTGTCGCCGCTCGCTGCCCTGTTTATAGTAGACGGTCACGTGGCTGGAGCGCGCCTCGATGATGCGGGCCGCGCTATACGGCTCGCAGACGACGGCCAGCAGCTGGTTCTGCTGTGCGGCGCCCGTCAGGTCCGGCAGGCTGTCGTAGATGTAGACCGCATTCTCGTCACAGTCCATCGCCAGGCTGTTCCATTGGAATTCCAGCTGCAGCAGCGATTTCTCCGCCTGCAACGTCTTCGGCTGCAATATCCAGAGGCATTCGCGCACCTCCAGGCTGGCGCCCCAGGGCGAACGATACGACTGATAGGAGCCGATGGCGCTGCGTCCAATGCTGGTCAGAATGCCGCGGGATTCGCACTGATAATAACACTGGCCACCGTCACGCGGATCGCCGTAATAGCCCGGCGCACAGTTGTCGCACTTGAGGCCCTGCGTGTTGTCCTTGCAGAAGCATTCGCCGTGGCTCACATTGCAGATGCCCTGCAAACGAGGAGAAGTGAGTATATAGAGTATATATGTAGCTTGATATATTGCTTACCAGATCCTGATTGCCGTGGCCGTTGCACTCGCAGGGATGGCAGCCAACGTTGGCGGTGGCATTGCCGTAGCTGCCCTGGCGACAGCGTTCGCAGCGCTCGCCCTCGGTCCAGGCCTGGCACTGGTCGCATTTGCCCACACGCTCCAGGCAGGTGGAATGATTGTTGCAGCCGCAGCTGATGCCGCAGTCGCTGCCCGTCCAGCCCAGGTCGCACTTGCAGCTGTAGTCCGGCGCGCCGGAGCAGTAGCCGTGCTGGCAGAACTCGAAGCAGGTGCGCACACAGCTGAAGCGTCCGTCGCCCACATAGCCGCGCCGGCAATGGCAATTGTAGCTGCCCTGGGTGTTCGTGCACTTGGCCTCCTTGTGGCAGTCGTGCAGTCCGAGCCCGCACTCGTCCACGTCCGGACACTGGGCATAGGCCCACTCGGCGTCGTGCTGCGAGCTGCTGTTCAGCGCCATCGAACAGTTGCCGGCGCTATAGCTAAAGTCGCCCTGCATGCAGATGCCCTCGATGGGATTGTCCCGATCGAAGCACCAGCCGCAGCTCAGCGTGCGCAGACAGGAGGTGCAATTGCGGTGACGCTCGCAGGATTTGCACTGCTGCAGCGAGCGCAGCGCTGGCGCCGGATGCATGAGCAATGTGGTGGTGGGTGTGGCAGAGGAGCCTGTTGCTCCCAATGCTCCCAATGCTGCCGCTGCAGCTGTTGGCGGCGTGGTCACCTTGTCGATCCATTCGCGGCACATGCCGAACTGATACTCGCTGGTGTAGACGGCAAAGCTGAAGCACTGGGCGCTCGCCTCGCACCAGACACAGCGCCCGCGCTCGCCCAGACACTGATCGCAGCCCTGCCGCTCGCGACATGGTCGCGGACACTGGGCAAGGGCGCGCACGCTGCTGTTGGATTTGCCAATGCGACCGCAGCGCGCATCGTCCAGCCACCACTCGCACTCGCCGTTGCCCGGCGTGGAGACGCAGGCGCGACATGTCACATAGTTGGAACAGTTGGCACACTGCGTTGGCTGGCTGATCAGATAGGCCCAGTGGCTGCCGTGCTCCGGATCGTGGGCCACACAAACGGCGCTCTCGTTGACGGACCTCAGATGACATTTGCTGGTCAGTGGACACCAGGAACAGGAGCCATCTGTCAGGCAGTGCAGGCAGTTGCTATACTGTGTACAATCGCCCGAATAATACGGCTCCAGGTACTCGAACGTAAACGCATTCAGCTGCCCGTTATACAAATGCTGCAGCTCCATTTTGGTCTTCTGATACGTGTTATAAATGTTGTTCTGACCAATGCGACGACGGGCCTGAAATGGGATAGAAAAAGCCAGGGATTAGCTTGGAATTTGATGCCAAAATGTTTATAGATAAATTATATTTCCTGCTCTTCCTATTAATTTGCCTCATTTGGGCTTCTCACCTGAAAGTCGATGAGGAACGGCTGTTCCGTGCTGGGCAGCTGGACATTGCTGCAATAGGATTGATTTGAGCTTTGGCTGGAGACATTGTCAAGCATATCGAGATTCATGCCGAGGCCGACGCGCAGCACCGCCGACGAGTAGCTGCTGCAGACCTGTATGGCCGAGTTGTTGTTGTTCCATTGATGCAGCGGACGCACAAAGCCGAGCAGGCGAGCCAGCATTTCGCCCTCCTGCCGCTGCTCAAAGTAGGCTGTGGGCGGCGGCGAGGCAAAGTCCACCATGGTGGCATTCACAATGCCGACATAATCGGGCATGGTAAAGTTAACAGGATAATTGTATTTGATGTAGGTCAAGCCGGGACGACGATCGTTTCGCGTGCACATATCTGGCTGGCGTATTTCGGTGCCCTGCTCGCCCCACCAGCCGGAGCTGTCGCCGCAGATCCCATAGTTATCGTCGCGATGATGACAGCGCGCATTCTGCACACACCACGTGCACTCGTTGAGGCCCAGCTTGCTGGCCACCGAGAAGGCGGCGCCATTGCCGCCGCCCCACTTGGTGCCATGCACCAGACAGGCATGGCAATCGCCCAGCGAGGGACAGATGCCAGGGCAGCGGGTGGTCTGCAGATTGGTGGTGCAATTGGCACCAATTGTGCGGCCGTAGCAGCTGCTGTCCGCCGAGCACCAGCCGCATTCCGGATTTGAGAGACAGGCTGTGTGTGAGGCGTGCAAACGACAGGCCATTTCCGGATTGTGATTATGGAGGGGATTCTCGACGCGCAGCACCTGCGGCAGCTCATAGGCAAACAGATCCGCGTTCACATTCCCATGATAGCCGCCCACAATTAGAAGCGTGTGATTGCGACGGAGTGCAGCCGCATGGGCGAACACGCCCTGATGCTTCGGATACAGACTGTCATCGGCGGAGACCACCTGGTTGATCCAGATGTGACAGCTCAGATGATACCAATACATTTGATTATCATAGCAGATCTCGTCCTTGTTATGGCGATGCGTATAGCCGCCGAATACAATCATATAGTTGCCCGATATGGTTGCCGTGTGAAAGGCGCGCTCCCGCGGAATGTTCGTATCGCGCAGCGCCGTGCGCGGATACAGTATTTCGGTCCAATGCAGCTGGTCCAGCTGAAAGGCATAAATGCGATCCGATAGCTTCGAGAAGCGTGCCAAACTGGTCATAATGCCGCCGAAAACAATCAGCGAATTGGTGGCACCATAGTAAACCGTGGAGTGTGCGGCGAGGCGCACATCCAACGTTTTGCCGCCACGCGGCTGCACCAGCTGCCACTGTGAGTCCTCGCTGAGCGGTAATCGTATGCGATAAATGCTGGAGGAGAATTCGCCCGACTCCACGCTCCCGCCAAACAAGTACAGGTAATCGGCAGCCGTGGTGAGGGTGTGCCGTGCCAGCGCCGGCGGCTGCAGCTCTGAATTGACAGCCATTTGCTTCCATTTTGCGCCGCTTTCCGTATTATTATATTGCCAGAGATCATTGTAGAAGCTGCCATTGGCATGCTTGCCGCCATAGATGACAAAGCCGCCAGGCACACGATCTGCAGCATGCCCGTAACGTCCGTGCGGCTGTTGATCCGTCACCCCCTCGAATATATCCACCAGATACTCCGTAAGCTCCTCATCTGTCGAGTTGGCATTTACCGTGGTCAGAGGCAGCGAGGAGCGCGTCCGTCGCTGATGCAAATTCGACTCGGCCAGCGTGTAGAGTATGTTGCGAAAGAAGCTCACATCGCTGGTCAGGCCCCACAGCTTGGCCTCGTCCTCGTTCTTGTGCTCCAGCACCGCCTTCAGCAGCGTATGATCAATCTTGTGCGGATGATAAAAATGACGGCGACTCTGCAGCGCTATGCCCCACTCATCCTCCCATTGACTGCTACTGAAGCGATATATCTGCAAGCAATAAATATAGTTCGATTAGATAGATTTGCAACATTTTTAGTCTATATTCGTATATATCCTATTATTATGCCTTACCTGCAACGTGTTAATGACATTGTTCAGATCATAGCCACCAAAGACATAGAGCGCATCCTCGTCCTCCATGTAGACGGCCGTGTGTGCGGCACGTGGCGTCATTCCCTCGGCATCGGTGGCCAGCCAACGCCAGCTGCTGCCTGGTGGATTATCGCTCAGATCGCATAAGCGTCCGCTATAGCCGTTGGAGCAATGACAGATGCTCTTCTGGCACTTGCCGCGACCCTGATGCTCGCCGCATTTCTGGGGGCACGCCTCATCCTCACAGTCGGGCCCCACCCATTCGCCATGACACACGCACTGATGGCCCACGCACTTGCCATGATTGTGGCAATTGTTCAGGCAATTTGATATGTAGTAGGAAGCACGAAAGCCATCGAGCACATAGTTCGTATCACTGTACATGAGTATGAGCATCTGTTAAGGAAATAATCGAATTAGTATTGAACAACAAGGAGGGGAATTTCATGCTACTTACACTACCGCTGCGAGCAACCAGTTTTTGAGGTTGGGTGCGTCCACTGAAGCTACCTAACAGGGTCGAGTTAAAGGAATCGCCATCGTATACATAGATATAATCATAGGAGCACTCGGTGCCCATGCTATGGAATGTTAATGTTATAAATTGACTGTCATTTTTCGCTTTTATCAGCCATTCACAGTGCGAGTCCTGGGTGTAATTGTAGCCAGAGGGCCCGTCGCTTATTTCACCGAAGGGTTCGGTGAACACCTTGCGACTGCGATCGCATGGTGCTGTTATGTGCAGCTGTTCCGATTGTAATGGCAATTGAAAGCAGATTAACCAAAATGTCAAGGTTGGCAGCAGTGCGTACATTCTTTGCATTTTAATTGCACTCTCGCATTCGCAGCCCAATCTCATTTTTATGCTAATTGTGTTAACACAATGTCGGGCACAACCGTTTGTATTGTGTTTATCCGGTTGCAATTGTGGTGCTTCATGTTTTCCACTCTTCTTACATTGCACACAACTCTGGCACAAGGCCGTTGTCCACCAGGAAACTCGTCTACCGCTGAAAAAGTTATTATTTTCTCAGCTATTTCTTTGATGTGCAGAACTGCTTCTTTTTTTTTTTGTTTAATTTTACCAATTAGTGATGGGCAAAATTTATCACCACTTTTTCACAGAGTGACTGTCAAAAATCGTGGTGAGTGTCAATGTGTGGCAACACTGAATTTTGCCATCTACAGCGACACATAACTATTGCACATCTCTAATTCCGTCTTTTTGGGTTTTCTTTCCTATTCAAGATGGTAGGTGTTCTGAGTGGCCTTAACGAAAATCAACAAGCATCCGCGTTTACAGCTTTCAAAATGTAAAACAAATGATTAAATATTGCACAACACAATGTTTTCTGTGATTCGGTGGCAATATTAACCGAATGTGCGTACTTTAAATGCGTTCTGCTTGCATTTCAAACTTTTGTGTTTGCGTCCCCAGTCTGAGATGGCGGCAGCTGTGTTAAAAGTTGTAATGAGCAAATAATAATCAATATATTTCTTGTAATATTATAGGTGAATGTACCGAAACAACGTCGCACTTTTTGCAAAAAGTGCAAGGTGCACAAGCTGCACAAGGTAACGCAGTACAAGAAGTCCAAGGAGCGCAAGGGTGCCCAGGGCAGAAGACGTTACGACAGAAAACAGCAAGGTTTCGGTGGCCAGACCAAGCCCATCTTCAGGAAGAAGGTAAGCTCGCAAAGATGGCTTTAAACAAATTTTTGGCACGTCCAGTAGAACTGAATTGCTGCGCTCATAAAGCATTAAGCTTTTCTTTGGGACATAAGTGCAAAAGTAAATTGTTGTTGCTGCATCAAAACAATCTAATTACAGCTATGTAGCCTTTCTCTGGGCGCATAATGCTGAGCCGGCACCAACATACAATATTTAAGATAAACAATATGGCACTTCCAGTAGAACTGAATTGCTGCGCTCATAAAGCACTAAGCTTTTCGTTGGGACATAAGTGCAAAAGTAAATTTTTGATGCTGCCTAGTGGCGGACTTAATGTAAGCTATGCATTCCCCGTCTGGGCGCAAAAAGCTCTTGCACCATCAAACAAATATTAAATACGTTTTGTAGACATATTAAAATACCAATTTAACTTGTACTAATGTGTGGCCCGTTTTTTTCGTTACCAGGCTAAGACCACCAAGAAAATTGTGCTGCGTATGGAGTGCACTGAATGCAAATACCGCAAGCAGACACCCCTGAAGCGTTGCAAGCACTTCGAGCTGGGTGGTGACAAGAAGCGCAAGGGACAGATGATTCAGTTCTAAGCGTGTCCAGCTTCGTCATGGATTCACTAATAATCGCCCGCTACCTTTTGATAATGAAGTGTTTTTAAGTTGTTTGATCGACTGCTTTTGCTTTGCCCGGCCGAACGCTTTGTAAGCGTTTCAACTGGCTGTGCAACAAGTGGGAAATAAAAACAAATTGTAGAAGTAAATTTAAGCAAATGTTTTCATTTAAAAGTGTAGCATTCCGTATGCTATATCACAATATGTGCTGGCTAAAGGTGCAGAGGTTATTCCAGCACGCCATCCTCCAGCATAAAGTCGGGTTTGCTGCAAATTCATTGTTAGTTATTTAGAGACGTGCGTCATATGATGCTACTTACTCCAGCAAATGTGGATCCAGACCCTCGGTTTGCATTTTTATTTTAACAGCAGGCGCTGGCACGCCAACGTGCAGCATTTTAAAGAATTTCTTATAATGGATGTCTTCGCAGACCTTCACGCCTTTTACTTCAACTTCGGTGGGCTCTGCCGTCGCTGGCTTATCGATTTCGTCAGAGATTGTCGCCTCAATGTTTACTTGGGGAGTGCTGGAATTATCTGCTTCATTATCTACCGGTATTGAAGCTAATTTTGCCTCTAGAATTATTAAAGCTGCTTCAGTTCTTTGCAGCTGTCGTTCCATTCGCACGAATTTAGTCTCGCAATTCAAGGCGAATTCATTGAGAAATGTGCAGGTGCTAATTAAAAAGTGATTAACAAAGGCAAGTATGCGCTTTTGGTTTAACGGCGGTATCTGTGTTTTATCCACATCGCCCGTAAACGTTGCGCTTGCTTCCATTATTATTATTCTTAGTATTTATGTCGATAACTAACTTATTAATATGAGCTTTCGATTACGCTAGCCAACATATCGAAAAGCCACCACATTATTTGCAGTGCTTTAAGTATAGAAACAGTGTTGTAAAAAGCTACTTAATTGTAACGTATTTCTTGTATTGTTTTTAAATATTTTATTTATTCGTTTTTATTATATCTTAACATGAATTGTGTGGATTTCATTATGTTCTGTTGTTTAAGTATTATGTATGGTTTTTCTCTTCGATTTATTATAAAAGTATTTATATATATAGTTTGTTTTTTGTGTTTATTTTCGTTAATATGCATGAGTTTTGTTTTCAATTTCTATACGTATAAACTTATGTGCAGGGAATTGGGTTCATTCCTCTATATGCTCAAATCTACAATGAACGTTGTACGACTTAATGTTTAATTTGCTTTTTAATATTTGCACGCGCATTCAGCTGTCATTTATCGAATAACACTTTGAATGTTTTGCGCTTCTATATATATTATATTTTGTGGCATTCCATTGCGTAAAAATAATAAGAATATATGTGTTTACAATCGGTTTTTTGTTTTTTTTTTTTAAATCTTTTTGTAAGATGTTTCCTTTTAGAACGTAACGCATGCGTGTTGCTGTTGTTGAAAAATATGGCAGTGGATTTGTAAACGGTACAAAAATAAAAACCATTTTGTGCGAGTTTTTCCGTTTGACCCTTCATCAATAATTAAATGAAAATGCTGCCAGCAGCGAAATTTTTCTTCAAATGAAAAGGCAACAAAGGTATTTTTTTGTTTAAATTGGATTGGTTTTTGTTGTTTTTTTTTTTTGTTCTTTTTTTGGTTTTGATTCCATACGGATGAACTGCATCGTTGCAAACGAGAACCCGCTGGTCCACAACGTTTTAGAAAATTGTGTTTTTATCGTATTTCGTATTTATTATATTGTGTTGAGAAATGAATTGGAGTCTCTTGGTGTTTAAAATCTCAAGGCCAAATGTGACGATACGGCTTCATTTTGTAAACTTTATTTAAAATAAAAATACATGGTAATAAAAAAATCAAAAATGTACAGTTAAAATTAAAAATCAATAGATTTAATGTATTAATGTTTTGTATGTATATGCGCATCACTCTGCTAACTGTGTCTGTGTGTGTGTGTTCGTATAATTACCATCATATTAGTAGTAGTATATCATAATCGCCATTTTCATATAGATCTACATGTGTGTGTGTGGGTGTATATTTATATATGATATCGCATTTTTCATTTGTAACAACTAAAGTACAAATTAAAATACACATAATTTATGTATATATATATATATAGTAGAGGATTTTCTTTTTGTATATATATATGAATCATCGCTTGATGTTTTTCCCTTTTTTTTTGGGTTTTATTTTAAATTTTTATCGAATATCAACTTGGGTTTATTTTTTATATTAGCCGCGTTTCGTGACGTTTTGTTTGTTTTTGACGAAACGCTTTTAT
The DNA here is from genome assembly GCA_035045885.1 of Drosophila borealis. Lineage (NCBI taxonomy): Eukaryota > Metazoa > Arthropoda > Insecta > Diptera > Drosophilidae > Drosophila > Drosophila borealis. The sequence continues at coordinate 81,787 of JAWNOR010000217.1, forward strand.
AATAATTGTTAATACTAGTACTAATATTGAGTTGCTCGGCATTCATGTCCACATTTTAACGTTTATTTGATTACAATTTACGAATCGTTAAGCGATTCTAAACATATATATATATATATATACGAGTATATATATATTCAACTACAAGTGTACGAAATCCATTGGATCAGCGATTGACGCCGTTTTCTTTTCTTCCCTTTTGTTTTTTTTTTTAATTTTTAATACTAGGCATAAATTAAATAAATAGCTTAGCATACAGTTACCATATAGCTCAACGGCATTTTTATTATTTATATAATAATCTGGATCTGTATATGCGGATCTCTGGCCCAAGCATTGCGTACTCTTTGCATTTGTTTTGTTTTTGTTTGTTTTGTTGTATGAAAAATTATAGAAATAGAAGCATTTACTTTTCACTTAGTGTTTAATAAAGTTATCTGGCGATTTTTTGTGTTTACTTTCAACTAATCATGCGCATGCGCCACACACTCGCCATCTACTCTCAATAAATAAACATCATGATCTGCATCGATCGTCAATCAGCATTATCGTCGTCGTTTACTAATCTTAATTTACAACTTGCACGCTCTTTGTGTTATCGGGGGAGGAGGGGGGTACGAGTTTTGCATATATATATATATATATCAATATATATATGTATATGCCACTTATGGACTACAAATTTGATCGTCTATATATCATTACGTAAACGTTTTGTTAGATGAGTAAATTTGAAATGGCAAAACTTGCACAGCGAGTGGCCAATAAAAAAGGTACGTACATCATGCATCAATCATCGATCATCAATCATCGATTACATCATTAAAGTTAGCCATTGGCGTAAGTTTCTCTATATAAAATGTACAGTAAAACATCCACTGGAGCAACTATTGACACAATCGCTGCGCAGTTTAGGCAAAAAAACTAAAAGCTAAAAACTAAATTGTCATCGATTGGCAATTGTCTACATTAAAAAGAAAAGAATCTATATAAAATTGTTGAGCTTGCGGCTAAAAACATGCTACAAAATCAAGAACTTTACATTTGTTGTTAACAAATAGATACATTTGTGAGTGTGTGTGTGTGTGTGTGAATGTGATTAATATGCGGCATGGTTTTGTATTCGTATTCGTATGATCTTTTAGATTACAAATGTGCTCGCTCTTACGCTCGGAAATGCCATAATAATGTAAATTTTATTATTATATATTTTTTAGGTTGATTTTGCCCTTATTCTTGTTTCTTTTTTTTATGTATGTATATAGCAATGTGTTGTGTTGCATAATTTGCGGTTGTTGTTCATCTCTTGTATATAATTGTATAATTAGATTTAAATGTATAGTATAATGTATATATATAAGTGTATTTATATGTATAATTATTTAACTCGAACTCGTAATCGCTTTGCTGAGAGCTGCTGCAGCATTGGCTGTGTGTGTATATGCGTGTGTGTGTGTGAGTAGGGGGTGGATTGGGGATTAAGGGGGAGGATTGGGATTGGGGTTGGCTAGTCCTAATCTTAAACAAAGACCTTGGCCAATCCATCGGCACCGGCACTGGCTATATAGGGCTTGGTTGCATGGAACGCCACATCGAATATGCTCTCATCGAACTTCTTACGGTGTGCAGTTATCTCCTGCACGCACGTCTTATTGTCCAGATTCCATAGGCGTATGGAACAGTCATGCGAGCCGGACAGCAAATACAGTCCATGCGCATCGACCGCTAACGATGTGACTGGCTCCAAATGCGCGACCATCGAATGCACCAGAGTTCCGGATGTGTTATCCCAGAAGCGTATATGGCGATCCTCGTGCGCCGTTATGGTGATGGGCAGTGTCGGATGTGAGACGACCTTATTGATGAACTTCCCCGTATTGCCGGACATCTCTTGTGTTGCCTCCAGTTTAATCACCTGCTTGCCCGTTTCCGTATCATAGATGATGCAGTGTGCACTATTATAGGCCACCACAATGTGATCCACCTCGTTGCGCACAAAGTCCACGGATGAGGGCCCGCCCTCGGCCTCCGCGGCCGTATAGGTGCGCAGCAGCGGCTCCTTGGTGTATGGTGACCACAGCTTAACGGTACCATCCGCCGAGCATGACACAATATTGTTCTGCATGGTGGTCAGACCCCAAACGGCGTCCGTGTGCCCCTCCAGTGTCCCAGAATGCACATTCGGATCATAACAATCGTATGGATCGATATTGGGTGATGGCAGCTGCCAGCATTCGATGTTGCCATCTAGGCCACCGGAATAGCATGTCTCGCCGCTGGAGGACATGCCCAGGCACAGCACGGGTCCGGTATGGGCGCGGAACGTGTACAGCGGTTCCACATCAAGACTAGCGGACTTTTTGGCTTGCACCGTTTTCTGTAGATTCCACAGCTTGAGCGTATTATCCTCGGAGGCGGTGATTAACACCGGCTCCTCCGGATGGAAAATTAGCGAGCGCACACCATCGAAATGGGAGCGCAGCGTGTACTTGGCATTCCAGGTCTTGCGATAGCCAGCTCCACCAGCACTGCCGCCGGTGCCATCCTTGGCATTCGCATCGTATGCACCGTCCGACTCATTGTTGACCGTCAGCTGCGCCAGCTCACCCAGTCCCAGTGAACCGTCCACCTCTGCGAAAAGAAAATAATAAAAGAAAATGTTACTGCGCAAGGCAAACAAAGGACTACGATAAAAGCAGGCAAAGCCATCAATGGAAACAGCGACAGTATCGATTAATTGCCTTTTCAAATAACTATCGATAGGCTTATGTCTATCGATAATTGTACTATCTTGATATATGGGCAATTCCTGGGTCTATTACGTGATATTTGCAAATATATATTAACAAATAAATGACTAATCAAATAATAACACGTTACATGACGGATTAATAAAGTTATTTTCGACTTCCGGTTTAATGAATAATTATTTTGTTGCATTATTTTTAGTTTTTTCTTTTTTTAATAATAAAAACGTTACGTGACGCACTTTATATGAAATATATTATGATAATTTAGGCGAGATTTGGTTAATATAATTTTGAACTTCAGCTTTTTATGAGCTTCAAAAAGACCGATAACGGATTCACATTTATTTAGTTAGGATATAAAAATTAATATCTAGGATTTGGAACACCTCTTTTCCTCACGTAACCTCAGGAATTGCCCATATAATATTTATAAATTAAGTCAATTTGTAGATATATGTATTTTTATTTTTAAATTTTTATCGATTTCCATCGATAGCTTTGAAGTTCTTGAATTTGTTATGTTGTATGTTAAGCTGATGAGTAAAAAGCACCTTCGGTAATAAGATTCATATCGTTTAAGAGCTGCTCTCCCACCTCGGCCTCAAGATCTATGCAAAGATGATCGCATCGACAAGTAGAGAGAAGCGAAAGAAACAGAAAGCGGAAAGCATAAGACAAATACAGCGTTTCTTCTTGGTTTGAGGGAAATTCTTTTTTTAATTTTGGTGGGTTTCGGTTGTTTTGAATGGAACGGAACTTTGCAAAGTAAAAATTTAAATGCACACTACATAAGGTGAGGCGACAGGCGGCGGGAGGGCTAAGTTAAGTTGGTGTACGGGAGTGGATGCAGCATGGATGAGCTACGAGTAAGTAGAATCTATGGAACACTTACCTTCGGTAAGCATATCCTTGCCGGATTTGGGCCGTTTGGCCATTTTGACATCGGTATCTTCATTGTCGGTAGCAACCATTTCCAGATCATCGGATATCTCATCATCGTCGGACATCTCTGTCGGTCCCAGGAACTCAAAGTTTGCCATGACCGCCGCCTCCGTGTCCAGTATGATGGCATCGTTCGATTGTTGCACTTTTTTAGCGGGAGTATGACGGCCTAATGTGAGCAAATTATTCAAATCTTCAACAGGGGGGGAAGAGGGTGTACAATGACCTACCTTCCGATTCTGAGGCACGTTTATTGCTCTCATTTCCATTGATATTGGGACTGAGATTCTCGCCGCCGCTGCCAATGCCGCCGCTGCCAACGCCACCGATTCCACCGCCGCCGCCATCATGATCCGCATTATTGTTGAGGCCAAGTATGGAGCGCACACGATTCGAGCGCACATCGATTATGTTGTCTGTGTAGCCAATTTCGGCCAGATATTGGCGCAGCATTTGCCTGCCCTGCCGCCACGTGGTGTTCGATACAGAGCTGTAGGGCACTTCCGAATCGGTTGCCACATCGCCACCGAGGCCACCATCATCATTTGACGAGGGCTTGAATTCGTTCAGTTGCGGCGGATCGGTTCCGTATTTTAATCGATAAAATTTCGCTCGCTCCTGACGCAGCGCATATTCCAGCATCTTGATGCGTCGCGTCAGGTCAGATTTGAGGCTCTCCAAGCATTTGCGTTCGCCCAGCAGCATCGCGATACGCGCCTAAAAAAATATTTATTAAAAAAATATATTAGTTCAGATAATATTTAAAAAAAATCGATAGCTATCGATAACATGTCGAATATTTTTTTAACTATTCAAAGCACGCCTTTATAACGTTAGCTAAAGCGTGGAATCAAATTCATTTTTAACATGTTTATCGATAACTATCGATCAATAATGTAATTTATGCCTTTGTTTATGATAACTATCGCTAACTTGCTCCTTTTTCAAAGCTTAAAGCGAATCCATCTTTTTGGTTTGTTTGCAACGGGACAATCGTAATAAAGTACTCGATAGGTTGAGATTTGAGCCTAAATATCGAGAGCATATCGATATCGAATTCCTCGGTCAAGAAAACTATCTCAATGGATTTTAGATCATCAATGTACATATATAGATACATAACTATTTAGCATGCATGTATATCCATATGTTGCATTGGCTACCGGGTATAATTAATTTTCATTAATGTAACACTTAAAAGCTTTCATAGTACTCTCAGCGTATGTACGCATATAGCATATGTGTGTGTATAAATGATAAATGTGTGCGTCTCGTTGCATTCCAATTGCGTTTGGCGCGACGCTGCGGCGGCCTAATAATTGACGGTCCGCTGCGCCACAGCAAACGAAAAACAAACAAAAAAAAACAATTAAATTCAATTAATTGTAATATAAAATTACAGACTTGCTCCACTAATTGTTGCTCAAGAGTGAAAAGGATAGAAAATGAGAGCCAGCGCGAAATCAGTACCATTTACCGCTATCCGGCGTAACAAATGCAACACAGCATAGTAAAAGCATACACCCTCCATCCAACTTTCTGACATTGTAAGGTTATGTAGCATATTTCTGCGCAATACATTGCGTTAGTGAATGAGGGGAAAGCAAAATATTGTTGCAAAAACGCCCCCGCACTAACCAACAGTAACAGGAACGGGACAAAAGGAAAAAAGAGGACAGGTGCGTAACGATACCGCATACAAAAACTTTAGCTTGTTTCCTCTTCGGGAAACTCATTCAATGTTCTATCACAGAACTGGATAGTGTATACACATAAACCCACACACACACTCACGTACGCACAATTGGCCTGCGCGCCCCAAAGCAACAACAATAACAATTTATACATTTTAATAACAGAAACAGCAGCGCATGAGAGAAGCAAAGAGAGCAGCCGACTGGGAGTAATCATCAGAGAGGGAGAGAGAGCACAGCGCGTAACTGTGCCGCTATTTGATTTTATACACAATTTGTTTCATTATTCTACAGTTGCTGTTGCGGCTGCTGGTGCTATTGTTATTGTTGTTGCTGTTAGTGGAAACATGTTCTGCATTTGAATTAAAATTCAATGGCTTCTTATTCGGCACAGTTGCTAATTAAAGCACGCATTTACCAGTAATATGTTAGAATGCTGTTCGCGTGCCATTACTGAAGTGGCTGCTGAATGAAAAAGGTGGCAACTGCAAAAAACGCGACAAAGGGCACACTTCCACAGTATTGCCACGATAGTCAGGCAACTGCAACAAGAGCAGGGAATCGCAATGAGTTCGTGTGTTTATGCTAAGCACATTTTAAACTACCCAGTGACATGCAACGGCAGCGATGACGTCTACTAAGCAGAAAATGTGGGCGGCAGGTGGCGCATATTTATTTATTTTCCTTGCTTTCTTTATAAAAATATACAAACGGCTGAACAACAGTCATTTGTTGGTACAAAATATATGAATAATTGAATTTGTTTTTGGCATTGAAAACTAAAGCGGAAGGGTGGAGTTGGGTCGTTTTGTGTTTGCTTTCGTCACACCAAAACGTACTGTAATTGAAAATCGAGCAAAATTTTACCGTAGTTCTAGACAAAACATGTAAGATCTAATATATATGTACATATATGTATATTGTCAAAGTCATGATGATCATAATAATCGTGCTTGTTAGCTACGACTCGCACCCATATCTAAGAAATGAGAAAAGAAATTAAAACGTAAAATAAAATAGGAAATGACAAATGCAAACCGAGCCGACATTTTTATTTTCTTTTCACATCGAAGCGATCAATCGTCAAATGCAAAACAAATAAGACTAATTAACAGCTGGCCTGACGGCTTTTGCCATCGATTCAAAAAGCAGCGACAGAGGCAGCGGGGAGCTAACAGATTGTACAATGAACCGGGCCCGGCACAAACACAAGGACGTTGCATGTGCAGCACTGACACTGACACACAAACAGCCGCAAGTCAGAAATAGACGCACGCAGCGTGTGGAGCCCGGCGCACGACATATAACACACACACATGCGTACATAGGCATGGCATGTCCATATACTGAGTTTGTGTGTGTGTGTATGCAAAAGCGCTAAAATGGCTTCCAATGTAGTGGCTACTGCTGCTGCTGCTGGGTATGGTATGGAGGCCGTCGTCTAGTCACTGCCCACTCTCTGCTCAATTTTCATATTCTTTTTCTCATTTTTTTGTTTTTGGCAAAACACAAACAAGGCGAACAGGTTCATAAATGTTTGCGACAAATTTGTACGGTGTGTAGGTAAAGTGCAGCGTCACCGTCACCAACTTGTTTCGAGTGTAGTGACGTTTTGAATGTCACTTGTTTATCAGAGCGTAACGGAATGTACACTGAGTGCATCGATGCTGCGTAGTATCGATAACGATAGCACGTTTACAGCTGCGATTGCATTTCTTTGGGAGAAAGCGATGCATCGGGGGATGGGGAGAGAGAAATTAGACAACAGCTTGACCCTTGCCGTGATACAAAAGCATCGATAAGGTGATCAGCACACACACATAGAATTGAGGAATGTAAACAACAACAGAAATGCCCAGAAAATTTCCCTTCACATGGAATCGAGGAATATAAACAGCAGAAATGCCTAGAAAATTTCCCTTCTATGTCGTTAAAGTTCTTGCTAATGGGATAGATGGATTGATTTTATAAATTATGAAACTTGGTACTTTTATGCTTGGTAAAATAAATATTTCGATAGCCGTTGCAGTTGAAGCAAACAGACCATAAAGTTACAAAACAAATTAGGTACAAGAAATTGTTGTGCGCTGCCAGCTAAACTCATTTCCGCGGCACAAATGCAGAAAAAGAAACTCATTGAAATGGAAAGTGAGCTTTAAGGAGGACTCACCTGCAGCTCGGCCCTGTCGACATCCCATTGTGAGCGCTCCAGTTCGAAGCGCGACCATTCGTGCTGTATGAAATGCAATATGCCCGGAATTGTGTATTGGGGCGTGGTGGCCTGCTGATTATTGGGTCCACCGCCGGGTCCACCCATGCCATCGTCGCTGCCATTATTGCCACCGACACCGCCCATTCCAGTGACTATGCCACCCACATTGGCATTCTGTCCGCCCAGGCCGCTGATACTGAGGCCACCGCCGCCGCCGCTGCCCATACTGTTGGATAACACACCGCCGCCGATAGCTGAATTGGCAACACCAACGCCCAGAACGGCTGCACCACCGACCGGCTTGTTATTGATGCCAGCGGTGGCTCCCGAATTGGTTCCCATTTGTGTTTGTTGTTGTGGCTTGACGCTGGCTTTTCTACTTGCTGTTTGTGTCCCTTGGCGTAGCCAGATGCTGTCGTCGCCGTTGTAACTGTTGTTGTTGTATCTCTGCTTCTGGTTCCGTTGTTGCAGTCACTGCAGTTTGTTGGTTGCTTTTTTTTTTTGGATTTGTTTTTTGATCCTCTTTTTATTGCTTTTGGGTTGACAAAAATTTCACTCGATGGCGTAGGACACGTTAATTGGTCTGGTTCTTAAAGCTTGCCCTCGAGTGTTATTTTCTAGCTGGTTGCTATTATTGGTCCTGTTTAGAAAAGACAGAACAGAATTGGCCAGACGTAAGACAAATGAGGTCATTGAATTTTCGCCGAGCAGCAAACAAGGAAAAGGATACGGGCTTAAATAACTGCCCGCCTATCTCCCGGTTCGCTTTGGCTCTTTCTCTCTCTCTTGTTCGCACTTCACCGGAACCGTATACGCCCCCGCTCCGCGCGCGCGTTCTCTCACTCTTTTTACGATACAACAACGTCACAAACACACACAACACAACACACGCACACACATACAGGCGCACTCACCCAATCGCACTGATTTGAATGACAACGACAACGACGTTTACTACTATTTAGGCACACATATTGAAGCTACGTTTCCAGCACATACAACTTTTCACAAATCTATTAACTTTACTCACATTTACTTGAAAATTTTGTTGACTATTTACAAATTTTTCCAAGGAAACGTTGTTGCTACCGTTTTTTCGACTACGATTTTGGTTAGAGACGTTTACGCAAAAAAAAACACACACACACACACGCAATTTTTCTGCGACGCGAAGAAGCATCAAAGTGTAAATGCAGACAAACGACTTTTTTGTTTGATTACGCGGCATAGGATCACATTAAATACTTTTCTATGTTAATAATTGCGCTATTTACGATTTGTTACTAATATATTTAATGCAAACGTCGTGCATTGCACACAAAAAGTCGATTCAGCCGTTTGTCGCACAGAATGTTTGGCCTGGAACTCTGAAACAACAGAGTTGCTGCTGCACGTATATGCTTTACTCGCTCACACACGTTTTGTTAGCCGCATGACTGTATAGCTATCCCAGTCTACGTATCTATATACAAAGAAAAACACACTAACACAAGGGCACCCCAAAGCCGTACTATTTTCACTTAGTTAATTCAAAGAAATGTGATATTTTCTTGCGATTTACCAATTAAGCTAGCGCCAGTTACGCTTAGCTTATTTTGCACTTTAAATCACCGTTTGGTTATGTTTAAGAAATGTTTATGAATTTTTCACGCAGCTGCTTTCATTCCATTCACCTTTATTTTTTTCAAAGTCCGGCAACTACCCAAACTTATCGCACCACAAATATAATTATTGTTATCGGTTGATAGATTTTTTTGTTGTGCCAAACGAATAACTTATCGAATATATTATTTTAGATTTAAATAAAATGTTTTAAAAATTAAATGATTTACGATTGCCTACGCTGGATCTTAAGTAAAATACCCGAAAGAACTCTATAATTTAATTTGCCCTTGACGAATGTGAATGTGTATTCCCTAAAGAAGCCCAATAATGGCGAAGGGCATTCAATTCCAAATAACATTAATTTACTTTTAATGATAGCTTACATTACAGTTGACAAAACAAATATCAATGTGTGGAGATTATTATTGTATGAATAAAAAGAATTGCTTGTCCGAAGATTTCCACTAGTTTCACATCCTTTACAAAAACTCCTCGCACCAATCGTTTAAGCAATTGTAGCAGTCGGAGGCCTGCTTTGAGCTAGCATGGCAAACGTCCTTCATCCAATCCTTAAAGAGCTCTTCATCCTTTTTCAGGACTAAATACTGACCGAGTACAGTGTACGCCTGAAACATAGTTAAATGCAACACAATTCATTTTTTACGAATGTAAACAATTGCGTTGTTTTTTTTATTGAGCACATGGCGTCATCATATTTACCTTATCGAAACCCGCCTCGGTCAGGCGTCCACCAAGCGTTTCGCCAATGCCAGCCAGCTCTGTTACAGACTTTTCGCCCATGGGCTCCGCCACAAAGTTTTTGTATTTTTGAGTTGTGCCCGACATTTTTAAATCGCTATTTCAATTAATTCGATGCTTCTAATCTTAAACAATAAAACGAAATTGGTAATTTAGTGAGTTTCGCGGCGTTTCTAAAAAATGACGCACAAAAAGAATGCGACAGTATCTGAAAAGTACCAAAATACCATAACCGCAAATATCGATATATGTCAAAGGCAACCCTGAGATCAGAAGTTATTGTTCGCTAAAATTTGAATATTAACGGGGTAATATTTTTAAACAGTTTCATATTCATATTATATTATTGACAAATATTGCAATTCTTAAATAATTAAAGAGAGTTAAAAGAGGGCAATAATTGTTGATTTAAAGCAATACAATTCTATTTTTCATGCGAATCGGCAAGAAAATGCTAAGCTGTTGTGAGCATCGATTTTATTTCGATACAAATTGTGGAACTTGTTTTATTATTTAAAAGCGTAGCATACTTTTGCTAAAATAAGCATAGCTTAATGGGCTTCGAAAGCCTGACAAATGAAAAGAATAAAAATGATTGAATTAAATGTATTTAAAAATAGTTCGTTATACCAAAAGTAGCTTCTTTTTTTTTTTGCCAACTCTACTCCAAATGAAATGCACCCGTTGCATGCACAGCTGAATTTAAATTTAAGTCTGACCCAATTAACCCCTGTGGCGCCCGATAAGCTGCCTTTTGCAGGTGATTCGGCTTTATTTGGGCAGCCAGTCTTGATTGACAACTGGCCCTGTCGCAGTTAAAGTCAGTTTTACTGGGCTATAAAATCCCGCTAAGTAAAGCGAAAAGGTTTTAGTCACGACAGCAAAATAAAGGCTGGAGAAAATGCTAAACCTGGCGCTGAGTTGGCTCTGCTTAACAGTTGCTTGGCCAGGTGAGTGTGTGACCGACTTTCCAGAGCCTGATTAATTGAAGAGCTCGAGAGGCTGATGACATCTGAGGAATTAATTGTCGCGACCAGCCCAGCCCAGCCCAGTCCCGACCCCAGCCCAGCCCTGCAGGCAAAACTGGTTTGAAGGGGGAAAGGATTACAGATGAGATTCTGCTGAGCTCAGAATCCATAAAGATGAGTCGTTTAGTCGCGACGCAGACAGCAACTGTTCAAGATGCGCTCCACGAATGCTCTGGCCTGCGTTTGCAATGTGATCAATCCCTGTCGCAATGAGGTGTCCACCACATTTGTGGTCATCCAATGGCTGGTCACAGGATTCGCTGCACTGGCTCAGGTCGTGCGGCCCGTGCTCCTGCTTTGTAATTTCCGTGTATCGAATTGGGTAAATTCCATATTGAACATTTTTCTGCTTGATATTCCCTTGCAGTTGGCATAAGTGGCGAGGTGGCACTCAATCAGGAGGACTACAACAGGACCTGGATCTATATGCCCAACGGGGATGGCAAGCCCGAGGTGGCGTATCTCGTGGAGCCGCCGCCAGAGGATCGCATCAGCCTGCCGCAGATGATACAGTTTGAGCTTTCCGGCGGGTGAGATTCGATAAGTTAGACTAAGGAGAAGTAGATTTGGAGCAACTCTTTCCCCGATCTCAGCTCCTCCCCCGAAGATGTGCGCAGCTCCAATTTCTGGATAGATGACAACGATTTCCAGCGTGTGCGACGCAAGCGCGACACGTGGCAGGAACTGGCCGAGAAGTTCGATCCCAAGCTGGACACCAAGATCCTGGTGCATGGCTGGAAATCGAGCACCATGTCCAACTCCATACAGTCGATACGTGGCGCGTATATAGAGCGCGGTCTGGTCAATGTGTTCGCGATCAATTGGCGGGATCAGGCCGATAATATCTACTATCTGACCCCGGCACGGTATACCGTGCAGGTGGGTCGCGCCGTGGCCAAGCTGATCGATCTGCTGGTGGAGGAGAAGGATGCGGATCCGCAGCGTATTCATCTGATTGGACACAGTCTGGGCGCGCACATTATGGGCTATGCCGGCTCCTATACCAAGTATCGGGTGAGCCGCATTACGGGCCTGGATCCGGCGCGTCCAGCCTTCGAGGATTGCATTGGGCCGGAGAATCATTTGGACGAGACGGACGCCAATTTTGTGGATGTCATACACAGCTGTGCCGGCTATCTGGGCTTCCGGAAGCCCATCGGCATGGTGGACTTCTATCCGAATGGCGGCGGACCGCCGCAGCCCGGCTGCAAGGAGCTCTCCCAGGTTTTCAGTAAGCATTGGAGGAGGAGCAGTCTTTTGTAGCTCGTGCAACTAATCTCTTGTCCTTGCAGCCGGTTGCAGTCACGGCCGCTCGTACGAGTACTTTGCGGAGTCCATAAACAGCGACAAGGGCTTCTATGGCGTGCCCTGCGGCTCGTTGGATGAGCTGAGGGGCAGGAACTGCAGCGGCGGTAAGATTCTAATGGGCGATCCGGTGCCACGCGAGGCACGTGGCATCTACCTGGTCAGGACGGGCAGGAAGCCCAGCTACGCACTCGGCATGGATGATATCTTGCCCAAGGACTACGACGTGGACACCAATTGAAATGTTTTTAACTTATTTAATTAATAATTATCATTAACTATAAACCTAAATGCAATACCTAACCTACAAATACAAAAAAGAACGACATCGTTCACTTGGTTCAGGGAATGACATCCGTGCGCCGGCGTATTATATTGCTGCTCCGGTGACTCCCGTTGGGCTGCAGCACATCGCCGGGTCGCGGCTCAATCTCGTAATGCTTGTAGCCATCCACATCGTCCAGCTCCTTGGCGGAGAACTTGGCAAGCATTGTACCACGTCCGGCATAAGGTGGCACATATTTAAAGGTCGCTGCGGCCGTGCCGCCAACAGGTATTTCGGCAATCTGTAAATCAATTAGAAAAAAAAGACAAATTAAGACTTTAGTATAGAATTGCATCGATTTAAAGCGATTTAATTAGACAATGCTTGTTTAATTTGAGTCTCATTTGAATTCCTAGAGCCGTTAAGCAATTGCGGTGTATATTTAAAAATTTCCTTACGAAAAATCCCAGCTTACGAAAAGAACCAATATATCTAGAGCCGTTTAACCATTTCGTTAAATATTTAAAAATTTCCTTACAAAAAATCCCAGCTTACGAAAAGTACCAAAATGTGTAAGAGAGTGATATTTTTCATTTTGCGAATGCCATAAAAGTTATTAATCACTACAATAAATAAATATGATTCATTCGTACGCAATAATTAGCCAGACATTTTTATAGCTGCAAAATCTAATTGGCTGAAGGAGCCCCAAATTGCAAGCAAAGCATACGCAGCACATTTGTGACGTCACACGCTTGTGTATCTGTCTATTACGAAAAATACCAAAATTCCCAGAGCCGTTAAACAATTTCGGTATATATTTAGAATTTCCTTGCGAAAAATCCCAGCTTACGAAAAGTACCAAAATTCCTAGAGCCGTTAATTTGGGTATATATTTAAAAATGTCCTTACGAAAAATTCCAGCTTATGAAAAGTACCAAAATTCCCAGAGCCGTTTAACAATTTCGGTATATATTTAAAATTTCCCAACGAAAAATACCAAAATTCCCAGAGCCGTTAAACAACTACGGTACATATTTAAAAATTGCCTTGAGAAAAATCGCAGCTTACGAAAAGTAGGGTATAAATACGCACCTTAAACTTGAGCGGCTGCTCTATGCCAGGTCCTTCCACGGTGAACAGTCCTTTGTGCAGGGGTATGGGCAATGGATTTGCCAGACGCACAATCACATCCGTTTCCTGCTGAGCCACGATGCTGCCGCCGGCGCCACCATCGCCCAGCTGGAACTTGATGTCCGGCTTGCGCACACGGAAATCGTCCTGGGCATAGTAATCGTAGTCGGTATCCTTGACATGGCAGGCGGCGGATATCTGAAAAGCAGCCTGCGACGAGAGCTTCTCGAAGTACTCGAAAAATGTGACCTCCATGCGCACATATTCGGTGCTCTCCGGCTTCAGGTCCAGCTCGAAGCCCATGACCTTCACCTCCTGGGCACCGACGCCCGTATAGAGCACGGCATCGCAATTGAGCTGCCCGGCAGCCTGATGGGTGCGCTCCGCGCTCTTGTTGCTCACCTTGAGGACGACCGTGAAATTCTCGCCCACCTTGATGTCGTCCTTGAGCTCCATGCTGAACTCCACCTCGTTGAAGTTGTCGTTGAGATAGTAGCGACTGAAGGCGTGGCGGGATTGCTTCAGCGCCCTGAGCATGTAGTTGCGCTCCTCCGCGCTGCGCTCCGCGTATTTGTAGCTGTCGGTGATGTCCTCGCGCTCCCACTTCAGCACGGCCTTGGTGCTGATCAGATGGCCAATGGCCAGGGTGTCCTTGCGCAGCAGCTTGAGCGGCTGGGCGGGTCCGTTGTAGCGCCAGTAGAGCTTATCCGCGTTCACCTCGGAGTAGACGAAGCCGCAGTCGAAGGGACGCAGAATCTCGCCGTGCTTGACGGCCAGCACGGAGGCGGGACCCACCCGGTACATATTGTCCGAGGCCTCCTGGGGTGTGGCGTCCACCGCCTGCCAGCCATCGTAGGCGCCGAACTGGCCAATGCCCAGGTCCGGCCGCTGCATCCACAGCTCGTTCCACACGTGATAGTTCCAAATGGAGTCCGTTGTCTCCGCATCCAGTTTCTTGTTGTTGGCATCAATGAACACGTCCACGGTGAGCGAGGCCTGCGTATCGTGGGCGGAGGAGTAGCAAGTGATGACCCGGGCCGGAATGCCCAGAGCACGGGCTATGGTCGCCAAGACGCCGCTGAAATTCCAGCACTGAGCAAACTTCACGGATTTCTGTGTCTTGTGGAACTGCTGCAATATCTCGGCGGAGCCCGTCCACTTGGTGGGCGCTGTGCCGCCCGAGAAATCCTCCGTCCAGTTGCCCAGCAGCACGCCATCATCATCGACGGAGTTAACCAGAGCAGAAAGCGCCCGAGCCACGCGCACCGGATCGCCCCGATAGGCGGGCGGAATGCGTCCCACGGTGCCCAGGAGACGGAGGCTGCACTCCAGCACATGACGCTCGAACTGGCCGATCTTCCAGACGGACGGACGCAAGCGATTGTACGAGCCGCGCCAGATCAGGGTCGTATCGTGCATGACATACTCCTTGCGCTGCTCCCGATCCGCCATATAGACCTGATCGTCGGGACACCAGGGATTGAAGAGCACATAGACGGGCAAAGGCAGCTGGTAGCTGCGCGAGCCATCGCCCAGCAGCTTGGTATCGATATCGAGGCGCCATTCGGTGACGGAGCAGCTGGCCGGCGGCTTCACCAGCACCGTGAGTATCTGACCCTCGTGCGACTCAATGCCGGCGCCCCATTCCAGCGGATCGCCCAGATAATCGATGCCGTCGTGCGGCACCAGAGCCGTGAGTGTGCCATGGCCCGGACTCGGTTTGCTGTCATCGGCCACGCTGAAAATGAAGCTAATCGCATCCTTGCTGGGACTATAGTCCCGGTCGAAGAAGATGCGCAGCCGAAACGGTTCGCCGCGTCGCACGATCAGCGCCTCCTTGGCGGCCGCCGCATAGAAGTGACTCGTGTGGTGCTCGACATGGTTGTCCGCCAAGCACAAATCCACTCGCTGCACGCCCAGCACCGCCGAGCTGCCGGCATCTGTGGGTTCGGACAGAAATGGGCATTAGACAAGGTTACGAGACGAGGAGGAGGAGGAGCAGGAGGAGCAGGAGAAGCGCAGCGGTTCAAGCCTGGCTTTAAGCTAATCCTTAAATGGAATCAGTTAGCCCAGAGCTGCGCCCAACTTATTTTTAAAAAGATTGTGGTTCAGCATAGATTAAAATTTGTTAATATTTGAACTGGGAACAATTTGACGTACTGATTCACAAAAGAGAAACCCAAGGTTGAACCATCGACTTTTCTTTTATGCCCTGAACCTATTGAAAATGGCTAAAAAGGCAGAAGGAAGCATTTCCGACCCCGTAAAGTATATATATTCTTGATCAGCATCACAAGCCGAGTCGATCTAGCCATGTCCGTCCGCCCGTCCGTCCGCCCGCCCGCCCGTCCGTCCGTCCGCCCGCCCGCCCGTCCGCCCGTCCGTATTTATGAAGGCAAGGATCTCAGAACCTATAAGAGCTAGAGACTTGAAATTTTAAACATAGCTGCTCCTAGTGCTCGCGCAGCACGACTTTGTTTCCGATGATCGATAGCTTGCCCCGTTGCCAAGTAATCGATAATAAATCGATAACGAAATCGAGCAAATCGAGCTTTCTGCGCAAATCTTTTAGGTTTTTAGAGCTTGAATCGTCTTGAATAATATTTTTTACAGATCAAGTAGCTTTCATTTTATAATTTTAATTTCTTAATTTCTGCTAAGCTAGTAGAAGAGGGTTCAGGGTATTCGCTAGTCGGATTAGCTCGCCTGTAACAGTCCGATGATGATGATCTCATGAGGCAAATCCGATCGCTTGTCATGTTGCAGCCGAAACGAATTTGTCAAATAATCGCCTTTGGCCATAAACACACAAAGTTTGCGGCGCTGTGGCCAAAAAGTTCAATGCCAAGTCAATTAATTGCCATAGAGTGGACAATCGGGCGTATACGCGATTTGCTCTCAACGCCCACGAGAAACAATCAAAAGCATGGCCCATACTTAAAAGTGGCCAAAAGTGTCATCATCATCTTCTGTGGGAATTAGCTGCAGAAACATAAACAACTGCTGATGGACACATTTCAATTGCCAGAAATTAACTTTTGATCAAGTTCTCTACACAAAAAAAAAACAAAAGAGTATATTTATAAATAGTACATATTATGCTATCTAGCAATAGATATATGTGTATATGTGTACAGTGATTGCATCGTAAAAACTACTTGAATATATATTTATTGCAATTACGAATATTTTATTTTTTTAATTTTTAAATTTCACTATATAATTTAGAAAATATAAAAATATAAAATAAATTTAAAAAAACGTATTATTTTAAATAAAAAACGTCAATTCGTTCTGAGATCTAGACTTAATTTGTCATAGATAAAAATAAAGCTTTTTAAAAGTTTTTCTACTTATTATAAATTTCGTCTAGAATTTATTTACAGGCATAAATCCTTCAATCTGTCTGCTTTTAAGCTTACAATTAGCTAAGCAATTATTTAATTATTTATAATAAGAGTATGTTCTACTTATCGAATGACCACTGTACTCAGCA
This sequence comes from Drosophila borealis, assembly GCA_035045885.1. NCBI lineage: Eukaryota > Metazoa > Arthropoda > Insecta > Diptera > Drosophilidae > Drosophila > Drosophila borealis. Next base: position 98,977 of record JAWNOR010000217.1, read on the forward strand.
TATATTAGCTTCTGTTCAGCTGTTGTCCTATGACTAGCATAAGTTTTTTTTTTGGCCACTAAAATAAATCTAATTTTTTAATAGATTCGTATAGATATCTGGGCAAGATGTTTTGAAATAGAAAATATTCTTTTGAGTTACTTTAGCATGCCATTAAAATATTGAATATTGAAAACGTATCTCAAAATATTTAAGCAATAAAAAGTAGAGTAGAAAAATCTTTCATTTGGAACGTTTTTTTTTTTTGATATGCCTGCCATTAGATATATATTTAAAATTCCATTTCCACATGGCTGCACTTTGGGAGCTCGAATTTGAGATTCATTTCAAATTCAATTGATGTTAACCTTTAAAGTGTTTCGGGTCGCAACAAGGGATGCTAAATATATACATATATATATATATATAAGTAAAAATAGAGAGCGATAAGATAAGAAACCGTAGAAGCCTAAAATCATTCCAAATGATTTATTAATCATCATTTAAGCAGGAAGCAAATGTTAACGAAACTAAAAGTGTGTAAAAATCCATATATATGTGCATATATATATTTAATTTAAGCGAAGTGCCGAAAAATCCCAAAACGTGTCAAACAACTAACAGATACAAAACGAAACAAAATAAAACAAAACAAGTGAAATAACAGAACGCGTGAAGTCATAGGCGAAAAAATAAAATAAATGGCATGTCTGAGGATTTATACATACACTGAGAAAAACAAAGCCTTTTTAGTCATAATAAAAATTTCAAAAAAAATCTACTACAAATAGTTCCCTATCTATAAAATAATCATTTTAATAATCAGTAAAAAACCGAAGATTTTTATTTCGATCGTACAAAAGATTTTCAGGTTTTAGTATACATATGATTTTGATGTAATCCATAGAAATTTTTAATTTTAATAAAAATGTAAAAAAACGAATACAATCTACTTGAGAAAAATAGTTGTCTATCAATAAAATAATCTTTTCAATAATCAGTAAAGAAAAACCGATGATTTTTATTTTTATTGTCGAAAAGTATTCACATGAGAAAAACAGTTCAATATCAATAAATTAATCATTTTAATAATCAGTAGAAACCGAAAATTTTTATTTTGATTGTAGAAACGAATTCGAGGTTTTAGTATATATGATTTTTATATGATCCATAGAAATTTATATGATTTTTGACAATTCTTTTCAAGGTCTTAATACTGTTTTCAACATTCTCTTAATTGAATTTGACCGAATTTTGAATTTCAATAAAATAATCTTTTAAATAATCAGTAGAAAGCCGAAGATTTATATTTTGATTGTAGAAAAGTATTTCAGGTTTTAATATTTAGTAAATAATTTTCATATATTCTATTTCCATAGAAATTAATCAAATTGTCAAAAATTTTCAACATTTTCTCAAATTGAATTTGACCGAATTTCGTTTGCAAATATTTTTGTTTAATTTTAAAACGAAAGTGAACTCTTTGGTTTTTTTGAGTGCAGCTAATTACTTGCAATATCGGGACCGGGTCGTATGCTGCGGAAGGGATTCACCGGCCTGGCTGGCGGCGATGGATGCCACCAGCGCTGTATCCAACTGGGCGCATAGTTGCGGTACCAATGGCTCATCGTGTCTGTAAGACCACGCACGCACGCACACACACACACGCGAAGACACACAAAACGTAACGGAAACTGCGCTTTAAAATCGTTTTCTTCTATTCTATTATTGCTTGGAAACTAGCGCTACTTTTCGAAATCAAAACCGAACGCCGCGACGCCTCAAACCGCACTGATCAATATCGGGGATTGAGATAGTTTCGCTTGTCTGTTGAAGAGCGAACGCTCTCTCATTCTGACGCTCTTCTTCTTGCAGTGCTCTAAAGCTAGCTGTTAGCTAGCAGTGTTGCCAGCCTGGCGAAGGCTGAAAGTAGCTAAAAACAGCTGAAACGGCTAAGCGGCCAGCTAATTGATTATAAGAGAGCTGTCTTCTAAAGTGTTGACGTAATGTTGTCTATATCGAAGGTTGCAAATCTAAGTGGCCTTTATATACCTTAAGAATCAGCCATTAAATTCTGAATTATTGATGTAATATTAAATTTAATAACTTATTTTACTTTTGATAGATGCTTAGTGCTCAAGACTAGTTCCGATCACTTTTATTTAGTCCGCAGCAGCTCCAGAAAAAATAGCCAGAATTAACAAAAAGCTTAAGCTAGCTTTAACAGAGCCAAAATAACAGCACTGAGCCGTTAGCCGAGATTCGTGCGCTCTCTGTTATTATTAATTATGAACGGGAAGCGATTTCTGGCCGTCCGTTGGCGTTGGCTTTGGTAATAGAAGCTACCACCATCTGTTGATGTTGTGGCTACGTCATCGGGCGCAGTCAGAGTCGGATCTTGATTCATGAGCGCAGCGAATGAGACCAATTTAATTGATTCATGTGCGAGCAGCTAGGCCTAGAGCTCTGGACCCCATGGCATCATCAGTTAATTTGCATGTTTTTTTTTATCTAATCTAATATGCACAATTTCTAGCTGTTCTTAACAGAGTACTTGAAACAATTTAAAATGTCTAATATTAAGAGCAAACATATTGATTTTTGCAAGAGCCAAGCCCCATTTTTTTGGGTTCTATAATTTAATAACACAGCTAAAAACCGGTTTTTAACCGATTATATCTGTATTACCATATATACCATATATATAAAGAAAAGATCCGAAGGCTGAATACCCTTGCAGACATATATATGTACATATATACCCCAGATTTTCGGTATGCTAACATTTTGCTTTGGATTTAAGGTAGATTCGGATGAATATATAGACTTTATGGGTCCGTAGATATTACCTTAAAAATTACCTGAAAGGGTATAAATTTGAACTAACTATGCCCAAAATTTGGGTTCTCAGGTATTTTACACGCCTCAAAAAAAGTTCGTGAGCTAGAAAAAAATTGTTTATAAAGATGAAATGATTAATATCATGGTTGTTTTTTTTTTTTGTTGTTGTATCCAATAAGGTTTGGCAGATCAGCAAATTGAACAATTTCATGCTATTTATAGGTCAATAAATACGAATGAAATTTTTGGGCATGTTTGAGCTAACAGCTTCCAGGTGCTTGATATTTATTTAATATTCAATTGCTAGCTATTCGAGTAAAACTGATTAATAACACTGTGAAGCATGCTGAATTTGTTGGCAAGCTTATTTAACTAGATATATGCACATAAAAGTAAAGTCTGTGGGCAGCCAGTTTCGGAATTTTACACGTACGCCCACAGCACACGGCAAATTGTCATGCAAAAAAGGCAATATCGGCATTAGGTAATAATTGTCGCTCACTCACACGTAAATACCAAGCAAAACACAATAATGATTGCAAATATTTATAAACAAACACTTACCTGGAGCTGCCAAGAGATTTGCATTGATATTGCGCATACGCAACGTTGCGTCCGTTTCGCATTTCGACTGTTCGTTGGAATTTTTACGTATTTTTAGGCAAGAGCATTTCTGACCCATTGTCAGGTATTCTCGGTTAGTCAAACAGGTTTTCTGGCAATGATAGGTTCCCCCCCTCCTTAGTCAATCGAAATTATGTTTTAACTTGAACTCGACACGCGCGATGTCTACAATCAACTGACAATATTTTGTGAACACTCAAGCAATGCAAAATTTAAATAAAAATTGTAACAGAATTGCGTTTAAATTACATCATCAACACGTACAAACGACCGTCCCAGTGCATTAACATTTTGCGACTAGAATAGGAATCTTGAAAAAATTAGTTTATTTTCCATGCGTACGGGCTTGACCCCAGCGGGCCAGTGGCTGACCTTGGTGTGTCCAAAAAGAAAAACCAGACGGGCGTGCGTAAATTGATCGGCTTTAATGGAAAACACATGAGCACAGATCACATTTGACTTTTTGATTGAATTCGTTAGAGTGCCAGCTTTTGATATTGTTATTAGTTAACTAGTTGATTTGGCAGGCGTCGTTGTTAAATGTTAAGTGAATGCAGCACTGGGTTGGCTGCTGCTGCTGCCGCTGCACTTTCCATGGCCGCTGCAGCGTCCTCTTTGCTGCCCGTTTGCGATAAATGCTTGACAATGTCCACCCAATCCCAGCCACGTACACGGTCGCCCTTGTGATCGGTGCGCTCCCATTGGCGTCGCTTTTGCGACTTTGTTAGCTGCTCCTTCTTCGGCTCCTTTAGCTTAGAATCCGCTTGGGTATCCGATATCTTAATTGCACCAACACCATCCTCTACAGCTGCCACAGTGGGCGCACATTCCGGCTGTGCGGCAGTCAGTTGCTCAATGTTGTCTTTAATACATTCGAAGAGGGTGTACGTCATGCCGCAGCCCAACCATTGTGAGGCCTCTGTACTGAGCGCCGTTTGTATTTCCTCCTTGACTGTGGGTAAGCTGCAATAAAAACGATTCCATAAATAGATGGCCAGCATAGGCACTCGAGTCGTGCTCACAGATTGCGATTGTAGAAAGTGTTCATATTGATCGTGGGCGCCTCGTCGGGATACTTTTCGCCCCATTTCAGCTCCACCAGAAATGATTTATAGTTGTCCTCTTCGCCATACTGAAGTCGTTATACAATTTAATTCGATTTTAACTTTGATATTTGCATGCGGCTCTTACTTTATATTGAAATGTGGTCAGGTCAATTTCCTTGAAATTTTCATCGCCTTCGTAAATGGACTGCAGGGCTTCGCGCTCATCGGTCTGTTGTTCCAGCGGTGTCGACATTCTGTTCAAATTACACTGAATTTATTTAAACAACGCACATTTCACAAAAAGCAATGCAAAATTGAAAAAAATAAAATTATTATGTCGCAACAAAACAAAGCAACAGCTGAGTGCTGCCGGCAGCGGAAGAAGAAGACGCATTGCCAATCACAACTGTCGAAAGTATATTACACAAAAGTATCGATACTACAAAACATTTTTGGCGCATTTCGTGCTCCTTTCGTGTCACGACGACCACAGTTCAAAACGACGTTTTCGTCTTATAAATCAAGAAATGACAAATTAAATTTCATAAAAGTGGCGCGAATATTGAAACTAAAGATGATTATTAATGGGTTATATGCTAGTACTTACGATAATTTCAAATGTTAAAAATAGCTGCAACAAAAAACTTGTATTGCTTATCAACTCTTAAGCGAATGTCAAACAAAAACACAAGTAGTAGATTGGCATATAGTCTTTCTGCCATTAAAAATGAAATATGTAAATTTACCAACAAGCCGTGTGCGTATCGTGTTGTTGTTATTTTGCGGGTGTTGCTTGCGTGCTGTTGTCCATCTCAGCTACCAACACTGACATTGAATATAAACAACACTGGCATCACACTGCTTAAGTGGCCATCGCGGTATATTCATGTTTTCCAGATGCGGCCACACTGCATAGAATATATAAACAAATAGAACCATTGCGTAAAAAAAATGCGAGTGCGCGGGTGAATCATCGTTATTACCAATATTAACACATGTGTCAGGCGCGCCAACAATAACGTCAACAGCAACAGCTGAGTACAAGAAACTATGTCGACAGACGTAGCCGCAGATCCGCTGAAATGTGCAGCGGAATGCGCCCAACTGCTGGAATTCAAGGAGTTTTTGGCCTCAACAGCCGCCAGCAGCGAACTGACCTCTGGCAATGAACTCACGCGCAATGGAAATTGTGTAACGCGCAGCAGCAATGACACTTACAAGGTGAGCGCCGACGAAAAGCGCGCCGAAATCATATCAGCCATTTGGAAGCAGCTAACTGCAAGAGGATGCCCGCGCGCATTCCAGCTAAAGCTGCTGCACGCGGCCACGGCGCAACTGGAGCAGGATATCAGCCATGCCAAGGAGCTGGAGCTGACGGAAGTGGATGCCAGTGAGCCGCCGCAATATGATCTATTGAAATTGCAAAAATTTGTCAGCAATCAGCTGGACAAGTTGCTGCTCAAGTTGACCGACAATGCGGCCATGGAAAAGCTACAGCTTTATGCCGACGACGAGGCTCTGTGCGAGCAGCCGTTGTGCTGTCCATGCGCCATCCAGCGTGCTGCGCCGGCGCACAGTGCGGCCGCTGTTAAGAATAAGCCGCGCAAAATGGAGGATCGTCATGTGTGCCTGGAACGCTTTGGTGCCATGTATCAGCTGGGCGAGCACAGCGACAGCCGTTTCTTTGGCGTCTTTGATGGCCATTCCGGCGCACTGTCCGCCTGCTATGCAACCAGCCAATTGCCACAGCTGTTGGCGGCGCAACTGCAGCGCAACCGATTGCCCGACGAGAGCGACATGGATTTCTATCGCAATGCGTTCGAGACGGCTTTTCTGCAGGCCGACGAACGTTTCGCACGTAAACGCATCACCAGCGGCACGACCGCCGTCTGTGCCCTGATCAACAGCGATCGGCAGCAGCTGTATGTCGCCTGGGTGGGCGACTCCAAGGCATTGCTGGTGGGCAAGCGCACCCAACTGCAGCTGGTGAAGCCGCACAAGCCCGAGGCGGTCGATGAAAGGCGCCGCATAGAACTGAGCGGCGGCAGCGTCATCCATGCCCAGGGCCAGTGGCGTGTCAATGGCATACTGAATGTGGGTCGTTCCATTGGCGACTACAGCCTCGAAGCGGTCATTGCGGAGCCCGATTTTGTCGATGTGCCGCTGACTGAAGCACATGATTTTCTGGTACTCGGCAGCGACGGTCTGTGGGATCATGTGCCCGAATCGTTCATTGTGGACACCGTCTACGAGTGCCTGGCGGAGGTGACAACCAAATTAGACGACATTCCCAAACTGCTTGTGGAGGCTGCCAAGGAGCGTGACTCGCAGGATAATATCACCGTTGTCCTGGTGCTGCTCAAGACGCGCGAACAAATCAATCAACGTTAAGGCAATCGATTGAGTTCTTTTTTTTTTTTTGTAATTGTTATTCTGCATTTGTTGTCTGTTTTTTCCATTTATATATTTTATTTGTATTTGTATGTCGTGTAAATAGCTTTAAGCCCGCCCATTTTCGATTCGAAACACACATTCGCATGTGCCTCCCGGCAGCCACGCCCCCTCGGTTGCCTCTCGAATAAGCTCAAACACAAATATTTTGCCTGACCCGATTATATAGCATATATATACATATATAGTATATATATAAATGCATTTTACAAGCGTATATACATATATTTACACACGAACACAAAATAGTTAACATTGTTTTGGCCGCTTTAATAGCTCGCAGTGCTTCCACCCGATTAGCAAGCTGTACATAAGGCAACTATATATTCATACATATATATAGATATATATATATATATATATATATATCTTTTTAACCTGCCCAGTTGACAAACTAACGCGAATCCAACGAACTGCTCGATTTTACGAGTCATTTTTTAATTATTCACGTAACTAGTGCAAATATTATCAGAAACTAAATGAGAACTAAAATTTACATTTTAAATAATTAAATTTTAAAATCATTAAATTCGATCCCTTGCCAAACTTGATTAGATATAAGCCTAAAAAAAAATCTATAACTAGACTATAAATAATACACAGCAGTCGCTCGAAAATTAGAATACTTTGGGTTCAAACAGAATTATAATTTTTAATTTCATGAAGTCAATCAAAAAAACAAAAACTTACTTATTTCTAGAAAACAATTATGTCTTTAAAAATATTTATGTTTTTGAAAAGTTATACATAGCAATAATTTGTGTAGTCCAATTTCAAGGCGGTTTAAAAAAATATATTAATTAATGTTTGATGTTTTTCTATAGGCCAATTTCAAAGGATTTTTGATAAATATTGTTTCAAATTTCCTGATTTATATTGGCCAGTTTAATGCTATAAATCGTAAAGCAAATGGAATTTTTATATATAAATATCACAAGTTTAAGCATACTATATTTATATTATTGTTTTCGACCGACTTTTAAGATAAAGTGTTTAAAAACCCGAAAACAATTGAAAGAAAATAATGCAAAAGGCATTAAAGGATAGAGTTTTCTTTTGAAAATATATTTTTAATTCAAATATTTCAGTATAAATTGTTGAAATTAACTTCTATATTTTAGTTTTTAATTTTTTGATTATTTCTCCAATACTAAAAGTTCTATTTACCGAGCGATCACTGTACAAATGTATTTTTAAGAAAAGAAAAAATAGCTGCACACAAATCATGGATCAATAACATTAGCTAAAAATCTACTCTATAAGATTACAAAATTTGTTCTATATCGTTATTTTCCTATTATATGAAATGTTTGTCAATTGGGCATAGACAACGATAGATATACCCTAGACATATTTACAAGGCGCATAAACACACAAACATCTTGTTGAGATCCCACACAGATTAAGTACCTTTTTATACAAATCTTCAAGCATTTTAACAAAAACCTTTTTAAATACAAACGAGAAAAAGAAAAAAAATACAAATTGTTTACGGATTTTTTTTTATTGGAATAAAGTAAAAAAAATAGGCGCAAAAAGTTCTAATTGGGGGGCTGCGGTGGCTGGCCGTAGCCTGGGTACATGTGCGGGGGCATGGCCATGGGCATGGGCGGCGGCATGGCATAGGGATGCGATGGCGGAGGCGGCGGCTGCATGTAGCCATAGCCATGTGTGGGCATGGGAAACGCCATGCCGGGCATCATATTAAAATTGGCCGCCGGCGGATGATAATTGTGATAATAATTGGAGTGCCAGCTGCCCGGATTGTAGCTGGGATGATAGTTGTACTCCGTCTCACGCGATTGCGAACGGGACTGACTGTGCTGGTCCATTGGCTGATTGCCATTTGAGTAGTTCTGCGACTGGCGTTGAGCGCGTCGACCACGTTGGCGAGAAGCCGCGACCGGCTGCTCACTTGTCTCAGTGTTCGTTGTGGTCACCGTGGTTTCCACGGAGTCCGTGGAATTGGTGCGCTCACGTTGGCGCTTCTTGCGCTGCTCCCAGCGCGCCTCCCGCTCCGCCTCATCGTCGGAGTAATCAATGAAACGCGCCGGCGGCTCCACATCATGCTCCCACGATGCATCCGAGCCGCGCACCTGCATCAGCTTGGAGAGTATAACGAATTGTGTGTGCTCCGTCTGCGGCGCACAGTAGACAATGTCGCCAATGTTAATGTTGCGCTCCTTAATCTGCTGATTGGTATTGAAACGCACACAGTAGAGCGGATCGGCCACCTGGCCGAGGACATCGAACACCTGACCCAGCACTTTGCGTCCCTTTTCCAGAAACAGCACAGTGTCCAAATCGAAGAGCATCGAATTGGGCAACACACTAACCAGCACCAGTTGATCCACTATTGAATGCACCTTGCCCAGCTCAATGCACTCATCCTCCGGCACGGTTATCTCCAGCTGATGTATGGGCGGCAGCTCATCCAAGAGCATCTCGCCGCGCACTTTTGGCGGCTGACGACGACGCGGTCGTGCATCATCCTCCACCTCCTCATCGTCATCATCATCATCACAATCCACGGTATTGATGCGCTTCTCTATTTTCTTGCGCAGCACCGTGAGATACTCGGCCTCAGAGTTTGAGTCCGAGTCGCTGCTGCTGCTGCTGTCGCTATCCGAGCTCGCGGGAACAACTTGACGACGTATGCTGGAACTGTTGACGGGCACCTCAACTATATCATCGTTGTCGCTATCTTCTATTTGGGTTACATCCTCCACATCTGAATCCGCATCAGAGCCGTAAGCAGCCAGCAGGCTGAGCCCGTTTAAAGGTTTCGCTGCTGCCGTGTTTGCTGGTGCCTCCGGCAACGTTTCGTATTCCATTGCAGTTACAGCGTTTGTGAGTTCCACTTGAGGATTAGCAACTACTGTGAGATCCCCTTGAGGATTACCAGCCCCACTGCTCATCATTGTGTCAATCACTTCAGTGGCAACGGCTGTCACTGCCGATTGAGGATCAGGAATTGCAGTCGAGGGTGTTGTGAGTTCCTCTATAGATTTAGCAACTATTGACTCATTGCTCCTCTCTGAGGCAAGCACTGCAGTCGAGACGGTTGAAAGTTCCTCTTGAGGATTAGCAACTATTAGCTCATTGCTCATCTCTGCAGCAATCACTGCAGTCGCTGCGGTTGTGAGTTCCACTTGAGGATTAGCAACTATTCCCTCATCGCCCAGCTCTGCCGCTGACATTGCAGTTGAGACGGTCGTGAGTTCCTCTATAGGATTAGCAACTAATGGACCATTGCTCATCTCTGCATCAATCACTGCAGTCGCTGCGGTTGTAGGTTCCACTTGAGGATTAGCACCTTTTCCCTCGCAGCTCAGCTCTGCGGCAACTGGCTTTGTGATATTTATAGGCAGTTTTGGTTCTGCTGACTCAGCAAGCACAGCACTTAGACTTTCTACTGGACAAAATATATAAAAGCTATATAGGTAAAATCAAAGTTTTTAAGTTCGACTAAGCCTACCTGTTTGGGGCCTAGCAAGTGCTTCCACCTGGCTGCTTATCAACGTCTCGGCTGGGTTTTCTTTGTGTGCATCGATTTGAGATGTGGGCTTCGCATTTATGGTTAATTCATCAACAACGGTTGTTGAATCACTTTTATTTGATTCCGCCTCAACAGCTGCTGCTTTTGTGTGCACTATTTCGGGCACGACGAGCTTTGCATTAGTGGCCTCCTCTGCCGTAGTTAGGTGCGCTGCTGCCTCCACATTTGTGACCAAGTTGTTGGCTGGCACAGCCTCTGGGTGAGCATCTTCCATACTTTATAAATCGCTTTTAAATTGTTTTTCAAACAAAAACACGTTTATCAGGCGCACGTGCTTCGTTTAAAATAAGAAATAATCGCTCGTGTTATCGATATACAGCATCGATACTTATTAGCTTCCATATGCTATGTTCACACTACACGTGAACTACTTTCAGCCAATTTAGCAGGGCAACACTAGTCACGCGTGTTTTCTATAGTGACAAGCAAACTTTTATACTATTCGAAATTTTTGAACAGTTCAAAATTCGTGCGCGTTCTTGTCAGGCGGAGAAATTTCAATCTACGCTACAAATTCAAAAATAAGTTTGATATTTTTTAAATGTTATCGGTAGACAGCATCGATACTTATTAGCTTACATTTGATATGTTCACACTACATTTAAACTACTTTCAGCCAATTTAGCAGGGCAACCGTAGTTATGCGTTTGGCGTGTTTTTTATGGTGACATTTAAACTATTCTATTATTAAAAATTTTTAAACAATTCAAAATGCGTGCGTGCCCTAATTAGTCGCAGAAATTTCAATACATGTAGGTTAGAAAACCAAAATTAAATTTGATATCTAGAATAATCAAACGAGCTGTGAAAATAAAGTTTTATAATTTTTTAAAAATGCTAATTACACAAAAGCATAAAAACTACGTATAAAAAAAACTATAAATATATATATGTAATATATATATATATATATATATATATATATATATATATATATATATATATATGTATATATATTTATGTTTACTAATGGACAGCTCTCCATTTCTGCTACTAACACATTAACATATTCCACAAAACAGAGTTTATAAACATATTTAGCATAAAATGTCGAAGAATTTTATTTATTCTCCTATTAAAATCAATTGAGTTTTTTCTACTATTTCGCATAATATAAAAAGCATTTCTCAAGCTAGTTTTAAGTGCTAAGCTAATGGACTTGCTATTTGCAAAAATAATTATTAAAATTATATTAAAAGCTTATAAATAATATTACACGTTTTCTATAAAATTACGATTAAAAACTTTGTACAATTTTATGGGTTACAATTGAAGCGGCTCGTTCGTTGCGAAGTTTTTTCTCTTGGTAAAAAGTACCTCCTCGAAATATTCAAGTGGTAAGTTATTACAAAATAGATTATTTTTTGATTTTTTTTTAGATTTTTGAGTCCTAAATAAGCACATTCTTTGAATTGAAAATGCTTTAAAGATAGTCCAGGATGGGCTTCTTGAATATCTTATTAAATATCGGTTCAAACGTTACTTTGTGCTAAGGCAGAGTTACATAGTTGGAAGATGTTACGTTATATTCGAATCGAATGTTTTTCAAAATATTTCAAGATAGATGCGAATGATGCGTTATGTGACTAAATCTATAATGTGTAAATATGTATCATCGCAATAATTTGCTAATATCAACGATTGCCTTATGGTTATTGTATTACCATGTGAGATATGTGAGAATGTGTGTATGTTGTTAAAACGTACTAGGCTAAATAAAACTCAAATAATATCGTTCATTGCAAGCATCTGAGCGCTGTATCATCTTTGGTCCAGTTGGTGGGCATTAGTCGGTCCCCTAAGCCTTCCAGTCCAAACGATACTCATCAACCAGCAGCAAGTGTTGATTGATTAGCCATCCTGTGTGGATGGTTAAAATATATAATACTTATCCAATATACAAATAGAAATTGTCTATGGCTTACCCTCTTGTTGCGCTAAATTTAGAAACTCCTGCCATTTGCCTTGTATGTCCCAATACTGTTCCTTAATTTGATTTCTATCCTGAAGATAGGAGACAGCGAAAAAATATGCCTTCAGCACATCCTGGGGTCGTGTATCAAAATGCAAATAGACACCTAGATATTTCTTGCTCTCCGCTATAATGAATCGTTCATGGGGATCGAACGAGGAGACAATATTCTCAATGACATTACTGCTTTTATACTCATCAATGAGATGCTTTACGCTCAAGCCGAGGCGTATGTTGAGCGATACTGATACCATCTGACCGACCGTGACGCGTTCCAGTTTGTTGACCTGAAAGAGGGACAGTTATTAGCGCTATCTATATTAAACCGACTATATAAAATAAACTGAAGCTCACCTGCTGCGGTGTCAGCATGTGCGATGACCTAAAGAACTCCTCCAGGGCTATTAAATATCGCGACTCGTTGAATGTGCGCAGGCAAACAGCACGCACAGCCTTTAGATTCGCATAGAGATGCAGCGTGACCACAATGTAAAATACGGTATATAGCATAGCCTGGCTCTTGATCATGGTGAGTAGATAGAGGCCCACAAAGGAAGCGATCAAATTGACGCACGTCTCCTGTGAGCTATCCTTGGAAGCGACATCCGCCAAATTGCCACGCACAGCATGATGTTGTGTTAACGCCGCGCGTGTGGCGCCGCCAGCCACGCCCACTATCGCTTTCAGCATGGTGGAACCGCAAAGAATTTGCGTGCTAAGATGTGGATACTTGGGAAGCACATAGATCTCAATGCCCATTGCCAGATCGTTGAGAAAATCGGCGCGTAGTCGCCACTTCTTTGAATCAACGTCCAGCTGGCTGCCTTGCCACCAGGCGAATATGATGCGTCCCAAATGCCCGCAGCCCTCCTTCAATATCCATGTAACTGTGGCCGAATAGGCATTCACATTCTCACTGCCCACTCCAATACCCTTGAGTATGGCATGTGTGCAGAGTGTGCCACAAATGGTGCTGCAGAATGCTTGCACCGTGTCCCATATTTGGTACGCCGCATAATCATCGGATACAGAGTCCGGATAGCCTTTGGGTAGAAAGATGTTCTGCAACACACGGAACAGCAGGAACTTCTCCTGTATGACCAGCCTGTCGCTACGTAGAGGCACACGCACAATATTACTTTGATCTACAAATCGGATGCTTGCATAATTGGTATGTTTGTTGTGTGTTCTTAATACTCACCTGCCGGCGTCACATAAAGTATTTCCTCGCCTTTGGTGCCATATTGTTCACGAAAATGTATTTTCATTATAGTACATTAATTTAATACAACTTCTGGTTACACAAATCGCGAGACCAGTGCGTGCACACTCGCAGCGCACAAGCCATATACTAAATGATAACAGCAGCATAGCCGTGAGAGTACAAATCACCTTTGCCGCACTGTTATTAACAGTGAGCGGGTGTTTAAAACAGTTTTTTCTCAGCATAACATTATTGTTGGTTAAGAGGATAGGAAAAAAGTGGAAAATTTTGGTATGATTTTTCCTTAATATTAATGGTTTTTACTATTTATGTTATACAATTAAACATGAATTATAACATTTTAATTATCCGATTTAACATAGTCGCAGCAAATGATGTGGCAACACTTTGATTTTTTTAAGACAGTGTGGCAGCCCACTCGACTACGAAAAAGAGATAAAAGAGACGAAACAAAACAAATCAGTCATTCAACAACTTGAATCACAGCACAAAAGTTCGAAAAAACAAACTTTAAGACCCCAAAGGGGTCGGTCGTTCATTAATTATTACAAACTTTACAAACCGTGTTAATTAATACAACTTTTAGAAATACAAAAAAATTCTAAATAGTTAAAAGCAAAGTGTCCCAGTGATAAGTTCGACGCACGAAAATAGTCTAAATTTAAAGTGTGATTGTGTAAAAAAAAAAAAACAAAGTAAACTTTTGGCAATTAATTGACAAATTTTACTAGTGAGTTCGCCAGGCTACACAACACACAACAGAAATACAGCAGGCAATGTCATTAGAGGATATTAAAGCAGCAATACGCCGTTTTCCAAAGCTGCTTGGAGGTTTTGGGATTTTGACCACGTAAGTAAAATCAGTTAAGCAGCAGCAACAGCTGCTCTTGCTCGCAACAGCAATTACAGTTAATATGTACATACAACCATGCCATTTAAAGGGGGCTTGTCACTTAAATTCTTAGCATACGCGATGTGGCGCCACTTGGCCCTGAACAGTTAGTTGCCTGACATTAGAACTAAAATGTCTTGAGTGCGTTTTCCGCATTCTAGCCAGATATCGGGCGATTGCACCTGTGACGTCATTTGTTTACACAAATTGTAAAAAACAAATAAAAGAAATTATTCATTCTGCAGTCGCTGAACAACTGCCAAGTGTTGTTGTTGTTGTTGTTGATATTAACACAACACGATCAAAACAAACGTACGATTTTGTCAAAATGAGATAGCAAGATAGAGTTAGTTGTTGTTGCTTGTTTGCTTTTCGCTTACCCTACTGCTTCTTGTGCGTAACAGCTGTTCAAGGCCCTCCCCTGATCACCAACACTTATGCACACACGCAAGCACACACAAAAACAAAACAAACTGGCCATCAAAATAGTGCGCAGTAGTTTTCGCAAAATAACGGACCCCCCCGCGACATTTGTAGTTATTGGACAGTGCTGCCACCTCTGATTATTTCCAGTCAAATTTCGACTTATTTTAAAAATGCGTTAGCAGGGGAAGAACTAAAAACAACGGGTATATGGATTAGCCGAATTATGGATTAATAATTTTGCCGTGCAAAATTTAAAATTAAATACTTTACCATGCAACTTATAAACATTGCTTTAGTTTAGATTTACACAAAAATGTTTGTCATTAATTAATTATGACTATAGTTAGTTAAATTAAGAGCTTGATATATTTATTATGGATATACTTATTATAAATTTCAAAATATCCAAACAGCAAATTTTTATAAACCGTTTTCGTACTACATATAAAATTTAGCTATTTAACGGTTTTTGACTATAAAACTAGCTTTCTGCTAAAAACTTGGCAGCACTGTTATCTTATTGTTGTTATTGTTGTTGGTTCTGGGAATTTTGGTTGGCGCGTGTGGCGCTGCTTGAGTAGCTATTTGTGACACGCCCACTTTTATAAAAATAATAAAAGTTGTTGTTTATCGCAAGTTTATGGCAACAACAAATTGTTGGCAGCAGCTTGTTGATATTTGGGTCATCAATTAAAAACATCAACAACAACAAATTGTAAAAGAACAACAGCACGTGTGTATTAATTTACAATTTCTATCCTATTTTCAGCGCCGGCATCATACTCTACGAGTCACCGCAAATCCGTAAATATTTCTCTCAGTATGTGGACAAAAAACAACAGGAGCCGGACAAACGTCGCACGGAATACATTTACATTAAATATCACATTTATCGGGAATCCATGCGCAAGCTGCAACAGAAGCAGGAGGACGAGAAGAAGTGGATAAGTGTCATCATAAATCCCATTGGCAAATGGTGGAAGGCAGCGAAGCATTCGGTTGCCTGGCGTCTGCTGAATATTGCTCAAAACGGCAGCCAGGCGGAACGTCTAAAGGCAGTGCAACAGCTGATATGCATGGATCATTTGAAGGACTGGGACTTTCGGCACCTGGCACAGATCTGTGATGCACGCACCTCCGTCTCCTTGGCCCGCTGCGGCGCCGATATGCGTTGGTTTATGCCGCTGCCACGACGCGGCTGCATTAGGAATCCCAAAAAGCTGCTCAGTGAGCTGCACATAATGCTTGCTCGGCTGCGTCCCTCGTCCTGTGTGGATCACTTCTTTAGCAAATATTTTCCAGATCAGCATAATATCGTAAGTCCGAAAGTAAACAGTTAAACAGAACCCAAGCTAATTAGTTTGATCCCGCTTTCAGCAGGAACACAACGAATTCTTCACGCAGGAGCAAAACGTAACGCTGGCTGTGCAGGACACAGATTTACTCAAAGAAGTCATTTCGTTTCTGCATCACATCACCAAGGATCCAAAGGTTGCGGCCAAAATCGTACACGATGGCGGACTGATGCATTTAATGGAGTTGCGTAAGATTTTCGTCGAGGACAACGAGACGCTGTCAACGCTATGCAAAGTGCTTGCCAACCTATCGTTGGTGCCGGATGCAGTCGAGCATTTCTTCGTCTCTGGCTGGGTTGGTGCGCTGGCCGATTGGCAGCAATGCCCCGACTTGCGTCTCCAGGTTATCTCAGCCAAGACAATGGCCAATCTGGATCACGATGATCCCAATCAGTTCACCTATCCACCCAACGTATATCCCCTGCATCCGCGTGTACGCACTCGCCGCAAGCCCAAGGCAGACATTGTCTTTATACATGGACTGTTGGGTGGCGTCTTTATTACCTGGCGGCAGCGGGATCGTAAGTCCACTGAACTGGGTCTGTACGGCAAGAATGCGTTCTATACGAGCGAAACGGATGATGTCTTTCTCGTGGGCGAACCGAAGCGCAATGGCAGTAGACAACAGCATAAAAGGCAGCAGGGCAGACCGTTGATTCCCGCCCAGATACCAGCCAACAACGTTGATGCGGCCAAGACAACCGCCAACAAAACCAATGCTATGAAAGGTATTACCAATCGAAATTTTTGCTTTCTCGTATTATAAATTAACGTTCGAATTCTCGCAGATTCGCTGCTGAAGACCAGCAAAAAGGTGGAGGAGAAACGTCTGAACATAAGCGATGCGGCCACCAAAGAGTTTGTGGAAACCCTATACAGCGAGGCTGAGCTCGATTCAGATTGGGAGGTAGTGCATCCAGATATCCCGCTGGATGGCAATGCCGATTGTCAAGGCAATTTCAGTGTCTCAGGCAGTGAGTGGAGCAATCAGGATGCAAGCGAAGAGTACACAAACTGCTGGCCCATGGAGTGGCTGCCCGATGACTATCCCGATTCTCGGTAAGCACATTAAGCAAATCAACTGTCCAATTGATTAATTTTATATTATTTGAATTGCAGAATCATTGGCATTGACTATACATCAGCGGTGACCGAGTGGTCGGCCAATTTCACCAAGTATTGCCCATGTGAAAAGGGCCAGGGTCATATAGATGTGCGTGCCAGCTCATTGTTGGAACGCATTGCCACCGCCGGCGTTGGCAATGGCCGGCCAGTGGTATGGATTGGTCATTCCATGGGTGGTCTGCTTACCAAGCTGATACTGCTTAAATCTGTGGATTCTGTGGAGCAGAGCGTGCAACAGATTGCCAAAAATACGCAGGGTATTGTGTTTCTGGGCACACCGCATCGCGGCTCGCCGATAGCCAAATGGAAACAGCATATGCAAATGATACTCTCGCCATCGATTGAGGTCAAGGAAATGGAAGAGAATTCACCGAAATTGCTAGAGATGCATCGCCGTTTCATGGGCTGCCTGCACACCTGCCTGCGTCACGTGAATGTGCTCAGTCTGGCCGAAGGATCACCCACCATGCTGACCACATTCAAGTTTCCGTTGCGCATCGTTACTGAGGAATCATCCCGCATCGATTTCGGTGATTTCTTTTTGCTCAAAGATGATCATCTCAGCCTCTCCAAGCCCATTTACCGCCAATCGTTTCTTTATCAACGCCTATTGCGTGTGATAAGCGAGGCAATTGATCGGAGCACCGAACCGAGAGATATGGACGGGCAAGCCCTGCCAAATACAGATCTACTTGCATTGAACATTGTCGCTGTACTAGTCAAGGGCGCCAAGGGGCTGCTCGAGATTTTGCCACGCGTCGCCCTGCGCTTTACCACATAAATCCTGAGCAGCTTACAAAAAAAAACACGCTTGTACCTTGATAAAGCTATGCATCCAGCTGGCAATTTTAGTTTGTAGTTTATGGAATTAATAGTATTTCTCTTAAGCCCGACTCGCACTGATCGTGTTCACAATATGTATACAGATATATATATAGACATCGACTCTAACAACCTTCTATACGAATCTTAATTTATTTCTTAATCTACAATAAATAACACTTTCTTTTTGAAGAATATCTTTGTTTCACTATGTAACTTCTGCAGCTGCACTAGCCTCCATTTGTTTAGCTCGTAGTCGCTCCTGTGCCAGGCGACGATTCTCTGCAATGCGCGCCATTTGCTCGGCGGACAATTGACCACTTTTTGCCGCCGGCGTTGCTGGTTGAGATGGCGGCAAGGGTTGTCCATAATCGCTAATGCTGTCGTCGTCAGCTCTCGCAGGCACCGTCACGGAATATGGTGTGGATACAATAGCATTGCGTGAAAATGAAGGCGTCACTAGTGTACTGCTTGTCGTGGACAAGCTGCGACGCTGGATTGCCGGTGTTCGTGGCGACAGTTTTGACATTGCAATTTGTTCGCCTAATAAGGCATCAAATTCATCAAAAGGCTCGGCGGCGCCATCATTGTCTTCATCATCGGCATTGTCCTGCAGCTCGCCGTCATGCTCCAATAACTCCTCCAACTGATTCAGGCGGTAGCGTGTCATGTGAACCTGCAGCGGCTTCTTCTTACCCAAACGTTCGATGTTGTTAAGGACGTCGTCAAACGTGTAGTTTGGATACATACGATGGCCCCAGTGCTGCAAGCGGCGCAAGATCTCGTCCAAGTCGGCCTTTTCATGCCCCTTGCCCTTGTATTTGATATCCTTGAAATAGTGTTCGATCGTGTGCAAGCCGCGTGGTCCGCGCAGTGTGTCCACGGTGAGCCGTGGCCGTGGATTTCTCACCGTACGCTTTTTGGGCTCTACCTTGACGCCTTCCTGTTCACCTTCGGCAGCCGCATCTTCAGCATCCTCATCGTCACCGAACAGTTTTTCGCCTGCATCAACCTCGCCATCACTCGGTAATTGATCGTTCTCGTTGCCAATATTATCATTGAACAGGTCATCAACCCCATCCTCACCAAATATGGATGTCATCGCGATATATTGAAGTCCACAAAGCCACCACTGTGGAGTCCAGAACTACAAGCTGTATTGCCGCCATTTTTCTGCTTCTATCTGCTGCCATTCACAGCGAATGTGCACACGTGATGCCAACTCGCGCCGTGGAATACGCCTCTTTGTTACATAATTTTTGTGCTTGGCTGCTGTCAAATCACAATTATTTGTTGATATTAATTATAAATGGAAATATATGTTTAACGTTTTGAGCAGAATACCAAAATTGGCAAGCATTAGCAAGTGGTGAATATTAGCAGTTGGCAGCGTGGCGATATTTAGCAACCCTGCCATTGTGTAGCCTGGCAACACCAACAACGCCATACTTCTAAAATGCTTTTTTCGGGCCAGTTTACATTATCCGCATAAAACTTAAAAACAGTAAAAGCAAGTAAAAGAAGTATTTATAAAGCTTGAACTTAGCAAATAAACTAAATGTTACTGCCATATGTCATAACGTCAATGTAATTAATACGCTAAATTGTTGCGAAAACGCATTTTTCTGGGAAAAAGCGATAGCAGAAAAATTAAGAGTGTGGTGAATAAAACCGTTTTACGCATTTTACTGTGTTAGTCCATCAGCTGCGGCTGTCAAAAGTTGGCGTGCCGTGGTGGATAGGCGCAAGCCGAAAACAAAACACGACCAAACACTATGAACAACATTCTGTAAACAATAATAATAAAAGAGCGTGCGTCTCGTGTGTGACTGCGAAATGGATAAGCGCTTCAAACGGCCAATGAACCAACAGCGAGGTGGTTATGTGGATCAACAAAACTACGGCCAACATGCACCAAGATCCGCCTATCAGCAGCCCTACAATAACTACACACGCCCCAATCATAACTACAATAGCTACAACAATAATGGCAATAACTATTACAAGCCCCCGCCACCGCCGCAGCAGCAGCAGCCCACAAATATCAGGGGTGGTGGCGGGTGCGGTGGCGGCTGGTTGGAGCCGGCACCGATGCCGGACTGTGGAAACGCCAGTAACGGTTCGGATGTTGTCACGTTAATAGTGGAGAACAACAATTTGAAGCGCATGATTGTGCTCCATCTGAATGTTATGCAGGATCAGACCGAAAGCATATTGGACAAAGACAAAGAGTTGGAGGATAAAAATGCACGCATCAAAACGTTGCTCGCCCAGAACCAGGACCAAATGCAGCAGATAGCCAAACTTACCCTAACCATTGAGGATCTGCGCAAGGAATTCCGTAGACATATGAAGCGGTCGGCTAATGATAATGATGGACAGCCCAAGCTGAAATCTCAATGTGTTGCGGATAAACAAACCCAGACACCGGACTTTGTCCCAAAGGAGACGGTGCTTCATGGCTATAAACATGGGACACATTTGAAGCAAACACAAAACGTGTTGGTTACTTCCGTAACGGATTTGCCGCCTACGACACCTGCTTTTGAGAATAGTAAGGTGCGCGGCGAGTTCAATGGCGGCAAAAAGGTGAGAACCTTTTTCTTGCACCGTGTGCATCAAGAGGAGGAGCAGGAGCAACAACAGGAGGAGGAGGAGGTACAGCAGCAGGAAGAGGAAAGAGAGAAACAGCAGCACGACCAATTGCAATTGCAACTAGACGATGATGAGTTACACACACACATGGACCTTGGTGAGGATGAAGAGCTGGAGGTGGAAGTGGACGGGGAGGAGGAGCATATCTATCACGATGCGCTTGATACGCATGAAATGGAAATAGTGACTGAAACAATTATTGGCGCCGAGGAGGAGCTGGGCGCCGAGGAGACTGCCGAAGATAATGATAACATTAACAATGGACACATCTACGAAGAGGAGGTCGAGATGGAGCAGGAAATTGTTAACAATTGCGATGCGGATAATCTCTGGCAGCACGAAGCGGATGCGGAGGAACAGCGACTGGTAAGCTTTTGCTGTAGCCACCAAAGGATTTCCATTCCTAAAACGCAATTCCCACTTCTTTTTCAGTGGCACGCAGAGTTGGACAGCCAGATGGAGCTGGAAGAGCAGCAGCAAAAACTCATTGCAACGCCTCCCCCTCAACAACAATCACAATTCACAGATGACGATATTGATAATTCGTTATTCCAAGTGCAAAAATGTGATGAACCGATCCACACAAAGCTGCAAAATGCACTGAGGGAACCCAACATGCAAGGGGCGTCAATAAAATCAAATGTGGACGAAATAGCAACAAAGCCACGCAAATTAAGATTGCCAGCGACGC
Source organism: Drosophila borealis (assembly GCA_035045885.1). Taxonomy (NCBI): domain Eukaryota; kingdom Metazoa; phylum Arthropoda; class Insecta; order Diptera; family Drosophilidae; genus Drosophila; species Drosophila borealis. The sequence continues at coordinate 120,640 of JAWNOR010000217.1, forward strand.
CGTCTAAAGCTGTAGCCAATCATCAGGCAACCAAGTCGCAAATGGAAGCCACAAAGAAGGAGCGAAATTCAGCTAAATCAGCGAAGCAGCCGCCAACGGGGACACAGAATGCAGCAACAGCAAATGATAAAGCGATATTGGCCAAGCCAGCGCTGCAGCAACGGGAGCTGGAAAGGCAACAAGAGAGGGAGCAGGAACAGCAGAGGGAGCGGGAGCGTGAGCAGAAACAGCAAAGGGAGCGAGAGCGTGAGCTGGAAGAGCAAAGGGAGCGAGAGCGTGAGCTGGAAGAGCAAAGGGAGCGAGAGCGTGAGCTGGAAGAGCAGAGGGAGCGAGAGCGTGAGCTGGAAGAGCAGAAAGAGCGTGAGCGAGAAGAGCAGCAAGAGCGTGAGCTGGAAGAGCAGCGGGAGCGTGAGCTGGAAGAGCAGCGGGAGCGTGAGCGGGAAGAGCAGCAAGAGCGTGAGCGGGAAGAGCAAAAAGAACGTGAGCTGGATGAGCAGCGGGAGCGAGAGCGTGAACAGCAGCTGGAACGGGAGCAGCAAAAGGAGCGCAAGCAGCAGCAGCTAGAGCGGGAAGAGCTGACCAAACGCGAGCAACAGCTGGAGCGGGAACAACAGCTAGAGCGCAAGCAACAGCTGGAACGCGAACAGCAGCTGGAACAGGAACAGCAGCTGCAACGAGAGCAAAAGATGGAGCGGAAAAAGCTAAAGCTAAAGAAGCGTAAAAAGAAGCTGGAACAGGATCAGCAGGTGGAGCGGGATCAGCAGGTGGAGCGGCAACGGCCCAAGAAGCGTGAACAGAAAAAGGAGCTGCTGAAAAAGCGCGCACATCAAAAGGAGCGTAAAAAAAACGCCGAGCGTAAACAAAACGTCGAGCGTCCACGCCATAAGAAGCCAAAACAGCAGCTGGAACAGGCACGGGAACGGAAACAAGAAAAGCAACTGGAACGCGAGCGTAAACAACGCGAAAAGCAGGAGAAAAAACAAACAGCAGCGCAAGCAGTGGAACCCAACATTGAAGAGGAGACGATGCGCAAACTTCAAGAACATCTGCAAAAGCAGCAACAACGACTGCAAAACCAACAGCAACAATTGCCGCTGGTGCGGCTCAAGAAGTCACCAATGCAGACAGGCGGTAACACCAGCCTAATATATCCACCCATAGCGCAGACGAGCGCCATAATAACACCCGCGCCCTCCCCAACAAATGTTGCGTCGCCCAAGCTGAAGCTGGTGAACAACAACAACAACAACAATAACAGCAGCAACAGCAACAACAACAACAACAGTACAACATTAACAAGAGTAACATCCGTAACTTCAGTAACAATAATACAAACGCCGCTGACGCCGCAGTCCATCAGCAGCGTCGGCAGCAGCAGCAATAGCAGCAGCAGCAACAACAACAGCAACACCAACACTAGCGAAACTAGCGACACTAGCGACATCTACAAGCGCTCGAGCAGCACCAGAAACAACGCGAAGTTCCGCACATCGCTGCAGCCATATACGACACGCTCCTGGGAGGATCAAGAATTTCATTGCGACAATGAATTCTTTCTGGAGGAGGCCGATGAGCTGCTCGCCGACAATCCCAGTCTGGAGATACCCAAATGGAAGGTGGTGCATATACCACGCTCTGCGAATTCCAAGGGCATAGAGTCGCTCAGCGATGCGGACTTTGTGCGTCGCCACGAGAAGTATGTGCGGGATGAGATTGAGCGCAAAAAGCGCGATGCACGCTACTTACGGGAACAGATGCGCAGCGAGGCGTTGCGTTTGCGTCACAATCAGGATGAGGTGTTGATACCGCTCGATCCACTGCCAACGTCCACCTTCTATCCGCTGCCCGAGGATATTGAGGGCATACAGTTCGTTACCGAGGTGCCTGTCCAGGCGTTTGGTGAGAATATGATTAACCTGAAACCGGATAGCGAACACTTCTCGCTGCCCTGGCTGGATGCGGTGCATGCGCCGACAGCGGATGCCCGGGCCAAGGCGCAGGCAGCGCCCGTCGCGACGTTGGCCAGCAAAAAGCTGCCCACAACAGCAGCCGAGGCGCGACATCAGGAGATGAATTCATCGTATGTGTTCCTCAAGCGACGCAAACGTCAGCGGCGACGTTAGGCTCGCAACAGCAGCAGCAGATGCCGCATGCCGCATGCCACATGCCACATCACACCTGCTAAAGCCCACACATTGACGTTGCATAGTGCTGATATATATTTATATATACATATATATATATCTATATCTAATTTTTTTTTAAACCCTTTTTTTTTTATTAAATTTAATTTGTATCAATAATAAATAACAGTCGTTAGTTTCTAGAGACTTTAAAGTGTAGAACAAGCTCGAACGTTCAGTTTGAGCTTGCTTCAAAGGACGTAAACAAAACTTATGTTAAATATTTATATACACAGTCAAAAACAAAACATCTCAGCTTTATTCTGAATTGATAAGAGCAAAAAGAAAAGAAAACAACCGCAGAAAAGTTTGCTTTGGCTTTAACAAAATGAAAATTGTAGACTTCAAAAGCTTTTTTTTTGCTGAAAATCCTATGTATATGATTTATTTAAGAAAACCCAATTTTTTTTCTTCTATTATTACTGTGCATTACTTTGTGCAAAACCGCGTGTATTTATAATTTGTTATAAGGATCCGTGGCTCTTCAACAAATGCAGCCTGTTTTGAGTGTGTTTGTGTGTGTGTGTGTGCGTGTGTAGTTTGAGAAATTCGTTACTCAGGTATATATTTGTGTGTGCTAGAAGCTTGTTGTGTGTACTAAAAAATTTCATAGATTTTATTACGTGTGTGTCGTTTGAACATATATCGAAGTCTGATCGTCATTTGACTAGTTTTGCTAGTTAGAATAAAACAAACAGTTCGCCTGCATTTGTGAAAGCCATGGATCTACGTATGCAAACAAATACATATTATACATATTTTTGTTTAATTATAATTTGGAAAACAATACAGATTTTCGTTTCATTTTGAGAGAAGAGAACAACAAAAATACAACAAAAAAAAAACAAAACTTGATTTACAAGCAATAAAAAGAGAAAACAACTTCAGGTAAAATGTCTCAATATATTTGATTTGTGGCTCGTTAATATCAGATATATATATGAATATACATATATATCTATATATTTCGCCGAGTGCAACGTTTGCATGCAGGTCGATTTGCGGCTTTTGGCATGCAGGCACATACCCTGTAAATTTTAGCTCTTAAGAACCTAAATTAACTAGCCTAAGTAGACGCGTGACTAAATAGCATATATCTATATATATACATATATATATATATATAGAATAAAACCTAGCAATATATATATTTTTTATTCAATAAATTTGTACACAGCAATTACTTCGGTGCGCTTGTATATTGCAAATAACATTTGCCTTGCAATTTTATAATAGTTTATAATTTACGTAGCTGTTTAATAGTTAAATTAGCCGCAGCTCCAGTAAATAAATTGCAATAAAGCGCTAAAAAACATGTTAACAAAAGCAAATCTTCCCAGAAACTATTAACACCACATAAAATGTATTTGTACATTTAACTGTTTAACAAGTTTTAATGTAAATTATGAAAGTTTATATAATAATAATATAATACATACAAATAAAGTAAAATGCGAAATTTTCAATACATCAACTTGGACAGTTTGTTTTTTTGCTTTTTCGCGCATAATTGAAAATACTAATTGACCAAAGTTTAGTTGCGGACGGAAGGATTAGGTGTGGGCCTATTTGGTGCTCTGTGTGAGATACTGGTGTGCTGTAGTCGCCCATAGTTCATCAATGGAGTCCATGCTCTCGCGCCAGAGCTGCTCGAGCAGGACCCAACCCTGCGCCTGGGTGACCAGCACATAATCGTTGCTCGGATGCAGCGTGTGCGTGTAGGCGCCCATGATGAGACTCTGGGCGAGGCGTGCGGCCACACAATACTTGAGATAGTCACGATCCGCGGCGCTAATTGACTGGATGCTCGTATAACCGGCTAGAAAGATGCCGCCACTGGCCAAGTCCTTGGCTTGCAACATCATGTAGCTCATGGCGATGCCCAGCTCGAAGATCAGTGGCGAACGGCTGGTGTCGCCAAAATCGATGACTCCCGAGACCCGATACGCATCTGGACGCTCGGCGTCTGCCGTCGGCGCATTAACTACGATATTCTGCTCGTTGTAGTCGCCGTGTATGATCTGCAGCTCCATCGTGGACAGCACGCTCAGCACCTTTGACTCGAATGCATCGATGATTTCCTCACACAGCGCCTTGCGCTGGTGATCCTCGAGAGCGTAGAGAAAGTCGCGCAACTGTGGCACCGACTGCAGCATCCAGAGCGTCTTATGGGTATCGTAGGCCTTGTGCGTAAAGTTTTTCAGCGCACGATCCAGCTTGGCCAAATATTCGCCGCTCTGATAGAGCAAATTTTTGGTCACCGGCACTTCATGGAACATTTTTCCCGGAATAAACTCCAATAGGCGTACCACATGTGCATTGCCGCTGATCTGTTCCACAGAATAATATTTGCCACGTGCATTGGCAATGGGTCGGGGACAATGCACGTGCTGTTTGGCTGTAGTGTATATACAACAAATATATAGCGTTAATAAGACAGTTGTGTCAATATGTTTTTTTCTTTTTTTTAATTTTATATTAACCCAAGTAGAGCAGCAGTTGATTTTGGGCGTCCACAAATTCCTCCTTTTTTGAATCCAAGGCGTTGAGAATTTTCAGCACATAACCATGAACGCTGTGCGTTACAATCAGCGGATTCTTAACATTGCTAAAATATACATATAAAATTCAAGATAAACAAAAAACGTTTCAAAACTTTTAAAAATAAAATAATTTGCAGTGTTGGTAAACATGCTGAAGATGGCGCCAAATGAGCTGAATTCGTGGTGAATGGCAGCGGACATGAAGAAGCATTATTTTTTTTTGGCGGGACTCATTGCGGTTGATTTACTTTCTTCTAGAGCTGTGATTTGTTTACATTCAATTTAATATTAGTAATTAAGCGTTTGTGATGGGCATAACCGGGCTGATACCTTTTCTGGAGAAGGCGTCGGCCAAGGTGCACTTAAAGGATTTGAGCGGCAGCACCGTTGCCGTGGACACCTACTGCTGGCTACACAAAGGTGTCTTCAGCTGCGCCGATAAACTGGCCCGCGGCGAGGATACGGATCTGTATGTGCAGTATTGCCTGAAATATGTGCTCATGCTGCTCTCCTACCATATTAAGCCCATTTTGGTGTTCGATGGCCAACATTTGCCGGCCAAGGCGCTCACCGAACAGCGGCGCCGCGAATCGCGGCAGCAATGCAAAAAACGAGCCATGGAACTATTGCGACTGGGTCGTACCGAGGAGGCGCGCTCCCAAATGCGTCGCTGCGTGGATGTCACACACGAGATGGCACTGCGTCTCATCCAGGAGTGCCGCGTGCGACACATTGACTGCATTGTGGCACCCTACGAGGCGGACGCACAAATGGCCTGGCTTAACAAGGCGGGCATTGCACAGTATATAGTTACGGAAGACTCGGATCTGACGCTGTTCGGTGCACAGAAAATAATCTTTAAGCTGGACCTGAATGGTGCCGGCCTGCTAGTCGAGGCAGAGAACTTCCACCTGGCCATGGGCTGTACGAAGGAGCGCTATCGGTTCGATAAATTCCGGCGCATGTGCATATTGTCCGGCTGCGACTATCTGGACTCGTTGCCGGGCATTGGCCTGGCCAAGGCATGTAAGTTTATGCTCAAAACGGAACAGGACGATATGCGCATAGCATTGAAGAAAATCCCACAATATCTCAACATGCGTAATCTGGAGGTGAGTGCGGGCGGGGCAACGAATGAGACTTGTTACAGATTGTAGTTCTTGAATATACGACAGGTGGACGATGCTTACATAGAGAATTTCATGAAGGCGGAGGCCACTTTCAAGCACATGTACATCTACAATCCGCTGGAGCGACGCATGGAAAGACTGAGCGCTCTTGAGGATCATGAAACCGATGAAGGCCACTGCAGCAATGCGGGTTCATTGCTGGCGGATAGCGAAAAGGCACTCCATCTGGCCTTGGGCAATCTGAATCCCTTTACGCTCGAGAGCTTGGACAATTGGCATCCGGACAAAGCGATTGAGTCGAAGACAGCGACAGCAAAGCACATTAAACGCACCAAGCACAAAAGTATTTGGCAAGCGCATTCCAACAAGCCACAGGAAGCGGAGCTAACGACGCAGCCGAAACCCACAACTTGCGCGCTCTTCTTCAAGAAGGTGGACTTCGTTGGCCAGACCATACAGTCTGAGATTGAGGCCAATCAGCGCCAGGAGCAGGCAAAGCAGACAGAGGCCGAGCTGTTCAGCTTGTACAGCTTCAAGGGCAAGCGGAAACGCAGTCCGAGCAGAAGCAGCAACAACTCGACGACGCCGCCGCAATCGCCGGTGCAGAGTAAAAGCCGCCACAATCCGTTTGCCAAAGAGACAACGCAACAGCCGACGGCAGTGTGTGAAAATCCATCACTGCTGCGTCTAGTCAGTCCGATGAGATCAGCCGAAGAGCCAGCCAGGCCAGAGGCGAGGCATGTGAAGGCGCTGAAGCGCAGCATTTTTGCCGAGGAGCAGCCGCAGGTGGAGGTTCGCAGTCGCTTCTTCAGCGCCCAAACCCCAGAGCCAGAGACAAAGGAACAGCCAAAGGCAGCCGCCGAAGCAGACAGACAACAGGAACAGGAACTGGAACTGAAACTGGAACTGGAGTCCACAGCAAGTGCAGCAGCTGCAAACGATAAGAACAACAACTATGACACCGTTTTGCTATCCTCCTCCTGCTCGGATGAGGACACCAGCTCACAAAGCGCCACGCTGCCGAGCAGTCAAGAGGCTCCCAAATCCCAACTTCAGCTGGCGTCAAGCGCCCGTCGCGTGGGTCTGTCCAAGCCAAAGTCGAGCAAACGCGCCAACACGAAGACAAAGTCCGCCTCGCTCGGCGACAATCAAACCAAGCTGAGCGCGTTTGGATTCCAAAAACGAAGCGTTCTTAAATAAGCTGCCATAGACTTAAGTTATCTACTTTTTTTTTTTTTTTACTAAAGCTGCCATAGAGTTAAGTTTTCGGTTTTTATTTTTAGGTAATTGTTGGCAATATGTTTAAAATATTTATTAATTAACTATTTAACGACTAAGGCTGTGCATGCATAATACTGCCTAATTTTAAATATCAACTAAAATTAAAGACAATTATTATTGAATGAATTGGGTAGTAAATAATGTCTCAATTGTCTGTCCAGTTACCCCCATGAAACCTGGCATAGATCTTTTCATATGCCCAATCGGATAACTTGAAGGGATTTATATGTTTGACTCCCTGAGAATATTAGCTACAATTGGCTGGGTTACCTAAGGTTAGGGTCTGGAGTCAGATACGGGCTGTGGGAAAATAAAGTGCGCTGTCATATGATCTGGAAGAGATGCGCCCAGCCAAATGTTAGCCCCTCTCCAGATAACAAAAGAGGCTGCTGTCAAGGTGACCGACAACAGCAACAACAACAGATGCCGCAACTGCGTCAAGCTCAAATGTCCCCCGCACGACTAACTAACTTTAATTAATATAGATATAAATAAACTAAAATGTGTGTGCGTGTGTGTGCGTGTGTGTGTGCGTGTGTGTGTGTGTGTGTGTGCGTGTATAGCTACCCCCCTTCGGCGCTTAGAGCAAACATTTATCTTTTGTGTTTTTATACTCTAGCCGAGTATATTATACTTTTTTGTGACGATTTATTTTGTAAGAGGAGGTAGCTCCGATCCCAGAGAGCATTTTGTGGAAATGTATGTAACAGGCAGAAGGAAGCATCTTGGACTAGCCAGGTCCACATAAACTTAATCTATTCCTACGTAGCATCAATAGTCGTTGCCCTTTCGTCCGAATGCTTGAACGGATCAATCTCGGAAACCAGAAGAGTTAGAGCGATTTTGAATGCAGGTCCTTTTTTGAAATCTTTGATCATAGAATTGATCGATAAAAATCGAGACATAAAGAGACATCAAAATTGACAGGTAAGCTCTTACATACAAATATCTCTCGAGAGTATATCTCTAAGGTTTTGAGAACTATTAAAAAATATACAAAGATAGGGTGTCTATATAAACCTATCTGAGAGATTGTTTGGATGAGTCCTCCGCAATCTGCTCCGTACTCGGAATCCTCCGAATCTACGTCTCTTTACAGATATCAGTTTTGATTGGTAAACTCTCGTATATATCTCTCGAGAGTATATCTCTAAGGTTTTGAGAACTAGATAACTGGAGTTACACGGTTCAAGAATATTTAAGTTATTTTTTGGTTACCTTTTTAAAACTGGTTTGTTTAAAAACTTAAAAACTTATGAGGCCCAATAAAGCATTTATCCAACCAGCTTTGGTAAATGCGATTTTTGGGCGGGGATCAAATATATAGCGCGCATTTTGTCTATGAAAATATTTACGAGTTGCAATATTTTCAGTACAGCGGGCAGTTGAAAATTGAAAATAGAATGGAAATGAAAATTTTGATTATATATGAACCAAAACCTGGGATCAACCTGGGTTCAAGAACCGAATAGAAAGACAGGCAATTGGCTGGAATTGTGAACCGAACCAGCGACATCTTTTCGGCTGGTTCGCAGCCTCTGGGAACAATCGATTGGAATCGAGGTTTTTGCAAGGGTATTTAATATTCGGCGTGCCGAATACAGATTCTCCTTTTTGCCACTCACCAATCTTCCTGTATCAAGTAGTTGCGATCGTCGTAGGCATTGAGCTCCTTCAGCTCGCTGACGGTAATCCCGTAGAGACGTCGCACCAGCGGCTCCACATGCTCCGGCTGCATTTTGGGCTTGATATCCGAGCCGGGCTGCAGCACAACATTGCTCTCCGGCGGAATGTTGCCGTTGCCATTGCCATTGCCATTTGTTGCCGTGGCCGTTGCCGTGGCCTCTGTGCCCGCCGTGCCCGCCGTCTCGTTGGCCTTGTTAAGCCTTTCGGCGCCATCGTAGTCGTGATTCAGTGTGTACGACTTTTTGGTAATGCTCGTCAGCTCCACATTGTTCCATTGCTCCATTTCGGGTAGCTATTGTTGTTGTTGTTGTTGTTGACTTTATCGGAATGCAATGAAAAAATAAAAAGTATTTCAGTTGGCGTTGACTGCAGAATACTCTGTTCACAGTGTAGAAGCAGGACGAAAACTGTTTGCAACACAAAAAAAAGAAAGGCTCTAAAACTGTAAGGCAGCGACTCTCAAAATGTGCTTTTAGAATATACTGATTTTTCGGATTTTTCTGCCGAGTGCAACAGAAGACTTCAGAATACTCTGTTTACAGTGTAAACCAGGACAAAAAGCATAAGGATTAGTGGCTCCAAAACTGTAAGTGCTTTAAAACTGTGACTATAGCAAATTTTGATTTATGTGAAGGTAGAAGTCGACTGCAATAAATGAGCCTCCATTTTTGGAGCAGCTCATCAGAATATATTTAGTTTGATCGAAAGGTGAATTCATCTGAAATCTAACTGTAAAACTGGTTGCTTAAATTTTTGTAAGATTTTTATTTGATGCGAGATAAACGAATATTTATGTAAAAGTGGAGAATTTCAATTGCACACAACTAATATACCTTTAAACACTTTGTGAACAGAGTATTAGAAAAGAAGTAGTATATAGCAACAGATCAGAATACACGCAATGATATTGGCACGATCGAAATGTGCTCGGTTTTGCGCTCAGAACCGAAATGAATTGAATTTCAGAGCAGACTGCGGGACGACGGGGACGCAGCGCTTCAATTGAAACGAGTTCGTCGTCGGCGTCGACGTCGACGTAAACATCGTCTTCATATCTTACTGTACTGTGTGTGTCTGTGTCTGCGTGCATGCGTGTGTGTGTCTGCGTGCGTGCGTGTGTGTGTGTGTGTTGCGCCTGTTTCATTTACCCAGCTAATTATTGTTATTTATTTAATTTTTTATAACCTTTTAATGTTTACAATTTGATTGCGACGCGGCTGCATTGTTACCCGGCTCCCTGCTCCCCTCTCCTTAGCCCTGGGACTCCTACTTTTTTTAATACCCTCTCTTTTTTATGCTACTTTCTTGTTTTGTTTATCAACATTGCTCAACCGGGTCGCAAAATAAACAAACTTCAAGTCGTGATCGCACCCAATTAAATGAACTCAACGTTAATCAATGTACTCTACACATTAATACCCTACATTTATATATACATTCACAAATCGCATAGATTGGCTTGCAAGCGATTAGGACGCTCTAGTTGCTATATTCAGATAGTATAAATCAGCAACTATCAAGAGCTGGCAATTGCTAGACAAAACAAACTCAATTGAGCTGTAAAATAAACTAGCCTACAAGTTGCATAGAACAAACAATTGTGCAATATGTTTATTTAATTGCTTTCCATACCCTGTAACTATTGAAATTAAGCAGAAAGAGTCAGAAGAGGCGGCTGTCTTTGATCCTATAACGTGTTTATCTATGTATTATTGATCAAAAATATCATCACATTTTTTAATTCCAGCTTTACGTCTGAAAGTTTAGTAATAATTGGGAATTAAAAAAAAATTGTTAACGAATAAATTTTCTGGGATAATTCAAAAATCAGCTGCCTTGTATAAATGAATAGCTGGATACAGGGTACCTTCTAATCGGACACTCCCAACTAGATCACTTTCCTTTTTTCTATTTTTTTTTTAGTGTAGAGGGAGTAATGCGCATTTTAAGTGCTGCTTGAATGAATGGGAAATACAGAGAGAGAGAGAGAGAGAGAGAGAGAGAGAGCTCATTATATATGCGTTTCAATGTGTGAACAATTATATAATAATTGTTAAAGTTTTCCCATTCCCGCATTTAAAATTGAATGAATGAGCGAGCCAGCCGCTGACCTTGACTCGAATGCAGTTTTGTTGCTCATACGCCGCATTGCAGCACTTGCACTTGCAGTGCGCTGCATTTGCCACTGGGCAGGCGCACATACATATGCACAGACGCACATACATACATACATACATGCATACGTACAACAAACACAGCACACGAACGCACGCACGCACATGTCAATAAGCACAGCTGATTGTTAATTATGGAAATTAGTTAGCAACAATGTAGAAGTTTCAAGCATGAACCTTTAATTCACGTTTCGGCAGGCAAAACACGCACCTGTTTCGTACAACTGGTCAAATTAAACTAACGTTTACTTTTTGACTCGATACAACGGTGAGCGCAGGCCAAGCGCTGGCTTTGAATTTATAGAAACGCGTGAGGTGCTTGCATTCCGTGGTTGTACAATTCATAATTTGTGTATTTAGCAGCGTAATAAAAAAAAATCGTGTTTAAGAGTGCGCACAACAAAAACAAAATAAATAGCTAATTAACAAAGCAATAGCGAAATCAATCGAAAAGCAATTCAAAAAATTCGAACGCGCGCGGACAGGTGAATGGCAGTTAGCTGCTTCTTGTGCCGTTGCAAACAGCTGTTTTTATTTATTTTGCACATAACCTCAAACGCACTTTGATTTAATTTTGATTTTTGGTTTTGTGTTTGAATTGATTTTGTGTTTTAATTTAATTCTCCTTAGTTAAATGATTAGTTCAATTAATTAAACCATGGATCAACTGTATGTGGAGATTGAGCTAAGCACTCAAAATGCCGAAACAACCATATACACCAGCGTGCCTTCGTTCCTAGCGCTCTACACATATCGCTACCTTAAAGAGCCCCAAAACATTAAGGTCAACTTTGTGGCCAGTAAAATAAGTGCTGGCAAAATAGCTTTACGTACTTCCCAGCTGCGACGCGAACTAACCGATGAGCATATCACATGCCGCGAGGCCGCCACCCTGCCCGCCCTCCGGGATCTACGGCTGCCCATCTATGAGCGTGATGGAAACATCTTCATTGCGGGCACCTGTGCCGTTTGCCGGGAGCTCATTGCACGCCAACCCAGTGAGCATTTACGCCAACTGTTGGGCTTCAAGGGCAGCTGCCTGTTGGCGCCAGCGGAGGCCTCCATATGGACACGCTTCTGTGAAGTGGACATGGTCAATCTGGTGAGCCAGCTGCAAGGGGAGGAGCTGCAGTTGCGCGAGGTGCCCGTCGAGGTGGTGCGCTTTGAGCAGCACATGAACCAGCCGGTGCGCATGCACAATATCTACAAGCTGGCCAGAGAGCAGGCAAATCAAACAGAATACGGTGTCCCAGTGAAGCGCAAAGAGCGTGTCCTCATCGAATGCAGCATACCCAAGGACCAGCTGTTGATCGAACATCGTTTCGCCGAGGGCATTAGCTTTACAATCGCCGATCTTATACTCTATCCGCTGCTGCGTCTAGTCTTTCAGCATTGCGCCCAGATGCTGCCGCATTTTCCGCTCACCAGCACCTGGTTCAGTGAGGTGCGTGGGATAACATTTGATAGCATCTATTTGAAGATAATTCAATTTTCTTGCAGATCGACGGCTTCGACACGAATTGTGCGCGCATCCTGCACGAGTTGTATGTGCCCATGCTGGTGGCGCCGGCGGAGAACACACAATTGCTCAGCATACCCGACTGCGAGGAGGCCAGCCTGTACAAAGCCGATCCGAAGCGTTATCGGCCGCGTAATCGTATCTACACCAGCCAGGCAGAAGTGGAGGCGGCGTTGGCCAAGCTCACGCCACTGCAGCTGCACTTTAGCGCCGACTCAGAGCATTCATATGGCCAGCAGTCAATCGATTGGCAGCTCATTGAGCCCACGCATGCCAAGAGCTCAGCGTTGCCGGCCGAGCGTCTGGAGCGCAAGCGTCAGCAGCTGGAAAATATGGCCAATGCGGTCGTCTCACTGGCACAGCCCGGCGATCGCATTGTTGACTTCTGCAGCGGCACCGGCCATCTGGCCATACTCCTAGCCCTCAAGCTGCCGCAGTGCACGGTGATTGTGTTGGAAAATAAGGCGTTTTCGCTGGCGCACGCCCAAAAGCGTGCGGCCGAGCTAAAGCTGAACAACTGCGTCTTCTATCAGTGCAATATTGATTATTTTATGGGCCGCTTCGATATAGGCGCCTCGCTGCACGCCTGCGGCACAGCCACAGACATTGTGCTGCAGCAGTGCCAGCGGGTTAATGCGTGTTTCGTGTGCTGCCCCTGCTGTTATGGGTCGCTGCAGCCCATGCCACACATTGCCTATCCGCTGAGTGCACGCTTCCGCGAGGTGCTCGATACGCGGGATTATTTGTACATAGCCCACACGGCGGATCAGGCTCACGAGTTGGGCACCAGCAATTGCAAGCCGGAGACAACGTTGCAGGGACTGCACTGCATGTGTATTGTGGACACAGATCGTAAACTGCAGGCGGAGGAGGCCGGCTACCAGGTGATACTCACACGCCTCAAGCCGGAACAGTGTACGCCAAAGAATCATTTGCTAGTCGGACGTTATGTGCGCCGCAGTTGAGTTATGCATTTCAAGCAAACTTTGTAGGGGAACACAGAATATATGTATTTTCGTATATATGTAAATACCGTTGACGGCTTTTATTTGAGTAACATGAAAGTGCTTTGTAGAAAATGACTTAATGGGTTACCAATTTACTAAGACGAGTTCAACACGCCGGCGCCAGTCTAATTTTTTAGTTGATTTCCGCCGCCACGCAAAGCAAGCACCAAATGTAACACTGAGCCGCCCTGCACTTTATAATCCGCCGCCGTTTTGTCATCGTTCCTATCCAGAAAAAAAAAACAAAAAGAATTAATTGTAAAATTCTTATTTTAGTTTGTCTTCAGCTGTGTGACGCACATTTGTTTGCCGGAGAATATGAGACGTTGTTGTTGCGGTGGTATGCCTTCTTTTTCCTCGACACGCTCCTTGATGCGATCAACCTTATCTGTGGGTTCAATGTCAATTTCGATTTCCTTGCCCGTCAGTGTCTGTTAGAACAAAAATATAATTATTGGCAAATTTCGATTGCAGTCCGTTTTTTGTTGTTGTGCGCCAAAAGCTGACGCATGGCTGGCGGGGCCCTATTCTAGCCGCTTTGGCATGTTAATATATATACCAAATAAAGGCTTACCTTCACTTTAATCAACATTGTTCTAGTGTGTGTCTGTTCGGCTTTCCTGAATACCAATTAATTTAATAATTTAATTTTATTACAACTTTTCGCAAGCTTGTTCCTGGTCGCGGCGTTTTTGCGAATGTCATTCGAGCGGTGCTGCCAACTTGATGAAATCGACACTCAGCTTCGCTGTGAATGGCGATAACAAGCGTTTTCGATTAATTTCGATATTTCTGGCGCCGTTACACTGATCTGGTCATGGTGAAAAATGTTAAACTTGAATTTCTTAGAGTAAAAGTTTAGTTTTAGTTTAGTTTATTGTTGTGTGACATTTTGTACAAAAGTTTTGATACACTTTTTACTTACATACTAAATACCTAAATTCATTGAATACCTACATCAAATGCATTTGTTCTAAACAGAGAGATCCACCGATCCATTTTGCGGGATCTCAGGCAACTTTCTTGAGTTTGTTTACGGCGTGCACGGCCTCGCTAATGCGTCGGATGTCACGTGCGTAGGTTCTGCAACAGCCGCCAATGATTTTGGCACCCAACTGTGACCACTCCGGCACATAGTTCTCGAGCGGCACACAATGCTCCCGTCCCTGCCAGCCCGTGGCCACATCGTAGACCTCACCGCTATTCGGATAGACAACCAAGGGTATCTGCTCGTCGGCACTGCGCTCGCCATTCAAGCTCTTGAACAGCGGCGTCACAAACTTGGGATGCACACAGTTCACGCCCAATGCGAGGCACTTGTCCAGCGCCTTGCGCTCGCGCAGTATATCCCAAATGGCGTTGGCTGCTTCAGCGAATTCTTCGCCATGCGCCAGCGTGTTCTCGTCCTTGCACTGGAAGGCAACCCAGAATTTGACCTCCGGATAATCATCGCAGAGCATTTCGACCAGTGCCTCGGCCTCCATTTGACAGGGTATCGTCTCTATGGCCAGCGCATCGACGCCCGCCTCCAGGCACGCCTCGATGCGAACGCGATGCCAATCCGTTATGGTCTTCGCCTCCACATAGTCCGCATAGCTGCCGGTGTACTCGGAGCCATCGTGCAGATGTGCCCCAAACGGTCCGATCGAGGCAATAATCAGCGGGAAACCTGCAAAAGCAGAGTCCAAGGTTCAGCGATTAGGCAAGTAAATTACTTAGAGAAAAGCTTCGTTCCCAATTCAAATTTGATTGACATAGCTTTCTCTGTTCTAGGATCAAATGATCTAAGCGCGATATGTTCTCCATGGAATTACGAACAGTTCTTGGAATGTCAGGAATTTCGTAACTAACCTTCGGGCACCGCCAGCTGTGCCTCATAGCATTCCGTCAGGTACTTCTCCTTGGCAATGTGCGCCAGTCGCACCGTATTCTTGATCAGCTCGATGCTCTCCTGCTCGTCCAGCTCCAGGTACTCCATGTAGCCCTCGACACTCGTCTGATAGGTGTTGGTCAATATCATATCGGCGCCATCTATCGGCGAGTGGCATGCAATTATTTTGTTGCCAAGTAAAATAATTTGGCATTTGGCACTTACTCTGCAAAAAGTCCAAGTGTGTATTTATGACAGCTGTCGGATTTGTGGCATTAAACCGAGCACTCCAGAGCGGATCCCCGTCCACCGAGTCTCCCACATGCACGGTCATCTGTGTGCCGAAGCCGCCATCTTTCACCAGCAAACGCGTCGAACCCATGATTAAATGAATATTCTGTGCGGAGGAAAGGGCCCAGTTTTGATGGCGGGTTATTCCATATGCATATATGTACATATAATAATAGCCGGCCCAGATAGGAGAAGCGCACAGCTTTACATCGCTGTAATTGCGCTTATCAGCACGTCCGAGCACAGCTGGGCCCGAGTGCGAAGCTGGACACCTGCCTAAAGGCACGACTTGTTTGTGCTTCTCACTGATTATTAAACCAATTATGGCCATACATTGTAGTTCAAACTATTTACCCGATAACCTTGCTTTGTTTTTTTTTTTTAAAACACCATTGCGGGCAGAGCTCAATGAACTTAAGCGCCTAACACCCAAATCTCTGTTGTGGAAGATTTTTGGTGCACTCACGAGTAGAGTTAGCCGCGTGTCACGTTTGTCTAACACGAGCACGAAATAAACACGACTTTTCAATACTTTCAATACTCTTCCTCCTCAAAAAGCCTAAAGATCCGTAAAAACACAGTTTAAATGCCGAATTGGATTTGGAGTTACGATCCTCACATTCGGAAAAGCAATTTTTGACCAGCTTTCGGCTCTTATTAAATTGTTAGCAAAGTATTAACTAGTCGGCTACATTCCTTCTTTTTTTATTTTTTTTTTTTTTTAATGGTTTTTCTTTACTAAATATTCATAAACTTTTAATTATCACAATTTTTAATTGCAATATGATATTTTTTTAAGCTCGACTTTTATTCCATATGCCTCGTATTTTATTATTTATTTTTAAGCACGCTCACGTCGTGCATACACTCTACACGATAGCAGACACGAACACGAGCACGCGCTCCTCTCCAGGCACGACTTTGCGAAGACTCACCTTGAAAGCTTATAAATAGATGTTGTAATTGATGAAATTGTTTTGATTTGTGCGAGACGACAACGTGCTGTGTGTGCTTGGAAAACAAAATATTATTAAATTCCGTTCAGTCTGGAGCTGATATTATGTGCCGTGGACGTTCTATGCGCGTTTAAGTGGTTTACAATGCCGTCTGGTTGCTTTTATAGCGATGAGCTTATCTACAAATGCAAAACTTGAACAAAACAAAAACAAATCCAAAACCAAACAAAACAAACCAAAGGCTGGCCCGTCCGGCCTAGTGATAAGATTCGACGTCCAGCTGCCAGGCAGACACAGATTGAACCGAAAGTATCTGATGCAATACCAACCATCCAAATGGAGGGCATTCACCAGCCGGCATCGATTGCAGCTTTAAATAACAACACTTGCTGGTTAAATGATGATATCATAGGAGAACTATCGATTTAGGTACGAACCATGTCCAGATTGCGCCGCCTGATGTCTGGAGTCGGCGTTGTCTGCCTTGATAACCCTTGGCCCAATCGTGTGAACCGACAGCCGGACATATGGCTTAAGCCATTCCCAAGTGTACTCGAAACGGAACAAAGTAGTTAACTGCGGCGTGCCGAAGTCTAAATACCCTATTCATATGCCTAGACCAAGTCTGTTGACGCCAAGTTGGGCTAAGATATTTGATGACCGATCGTTTCTATGCTTGATATACTTGACAGGAAGTTATATAGTATATAGCTATGTAGTGGATATTAAGAGACTAAGAACTTACAAATTGTTCCTATGGGTATATATATAATGGTTATATATACATATATATTATACTAGCGGGTATAACCCGGCCTTGCCCGTGGCACGTATGTTATAAAATCAATGTTCTCATACAAATTTGAAATGATTTTGAAACTGATAACTTTCATACAAACGTTTTCCGCCAATTTACCACTGTTTCGAGTGGAATTTCCCAAATCGCTGAAACACGTATTCATTACATTCTTATGTAGAGTTTTGAAAATAAGTTTGAAGCAAATCGGACACAATTTAAAACTTCGTACAAAAAATCTTTGAGTCGCATTCCACCCGAAAAAGTTTGGATACTGCAAAAAGTATGAAACACGTCTCAAATTATTTTTCTTATAGATCTTTGGAAACGAATTTGAACGCGAAACGTCACCCACCAAATCTTTGACCTCCATTTCCACCAAGGAGGAACGGATTTTTCGAAAAGTGTGAAACACCCCCAAATGAATTTGAGCAAAGATCTTTGAAAATAAGTTTAAGGCCGATCGGATGGTAAACAAAAAAGTTACATACAAACGTTTTTCGCGATTTTTCCACACTTGCGGGTGGAATTTGCCGAAACCCCGTCTTACAGTGAAAATTTCAGCTTCCTAGCTCTTACGATTTGGGCTGTGCGTTGATCACCAATCAGTCAGTCAGTCAGTCAGTCAGTCAGTCAGTCAGTCAATCAGTCAGTCAATCAGTCAGTCAGTCAGTCAGTCAGTCAGGACAAACAGTTTTATATATAGAGATAGCTATCCCTTGTAGATAAGATTCCGATCATGTGCAGCATAATCAAGCTTGTAAAAGATAAGTTAGTGTGTGTTAAGCATGAACTAAATTCTTAATCGATAGTTGCTACGACAGCTATATAATATAGCTATATAATATAGTGATACGATAATATGGTGTTTCGATCCAGATCTGGGATCTAGGTCAAGTTTATAAGAGCTAGCTTGAAAGCTGCGCAACTTTTTTTTGCATAGTAAGCGACATATGGTCAGTGCTATAGTACATATATATATATATATATATATATATATATGTGTAGCTCGTGGAATCTTTATACGATAATGATACCCTTTGCAAGCGAATAATTCAAATATAACATCTATTTATATAAAACCGTGTGCTTGGTGACATTAATCTGCTGAATCTGGCGAATTTTGAACTCAACTCTCGTACGGTTAGGAACACTTATATTTTAGCATAATATATATACTGTATATATATATATATATATATATATATATATATATATAGGTCTAGGCCGAGATGAATGAAAATAATATACAGACGCACGCACGCCGTGCACACTATAATGAGCAAGAAACTAGGGACGTTTGAATTGGTGAATCGGGCTGCTGTGCGATCTTGTCAATCGTGTTGCGTATTTCAAGTATGTCGTCCGGATAGACGCGACAGCAGCCGCCAATGATGCGTGCGCCCAGCTGGAGCCATTCGGGCACAAATCCAGTCACATTCATGCCGTTGCCCGTCCACTCGCCGCGCTCGCTGTCGTAGATCTCGCCGCGATTGCTGTAGACGACCAGCGGTATTTTGTCGTCCGGCGGCGTAATGGCCAGCAGGGATTTCAAGAGCGGCGTCACATGGCTGGGATTCACGCAGTTCACACCGATGCCCAGCAGGCGGGACTGCGCCTTGAACTCCTGCACCAGACGCCAAACGGCCAGGGCGGCCTGGGCAAACGATTCGCCATGTGCCAGGCTGCACGCATCCTGCAAAGAAATTCGATTGAAAAAGGGAATTGTCATATACAAACGATGCGAAACGCACCTTGCACTGAAAGGACACCCAGAAGCGTGCCTTGGCATATCTGCTGAGTATCAGCTCCGTGACGGCCAAGGCCTCCAGCTGGCAGGGCAGCGTCTCCACGGCCAGGCCATCGACGCCCGCACTCAGACAGGTGTCGATGCGCACCGTGTGCCATTGCTGTAGCTGGGTGAAGTTGACCAGGTTCGCATAGCTGCCGGCGTACTCGGAGCCATCGTGCAGATGGGCACCATAGGGTCCGATTGAGGCCATAATCCAGGGCATGTCGGGCGCAATGTTGCCATTGCTGGTGGCCAATTCGCCCAGGTGCTGCGACTTGGCCTGACGCGCCAGATGCACGCTCTTCGCAATCAGCTCGATGCTCTCCTCGCGCGACTTGCCCAGATGCTTCATGAAGCCCTCCACGCTGGACTGGTACGTGTTGGTCAGTATGATGTCGGCGCCGTTGCGCAGAAAGTCCAAATGGGTTTTGACCACGGCAGCCGGCTGGGTGGCATCGAAGCGCGAGCCCCACAGCGGATCGCCGTCAACCTTTTCCTGTACGTTGCGCGCCAATTGGGACGAGAAGCCGCCGCATTTGACCAGAATGCGCGGCTTCTCCTTCACCTGGTTCCAGTTGCCGGTAAAGGCGGGCAGCATCTTGCAATTTGGGCTACGTGAGAGCTGCGACTGCGACTGCATATAAATAATATATGTACGTATATGTCTATAATTTATACAAGCGATTTGGATTCCGTGATTAGCCACGGTTCTACCTACTCTTTTGGGTGTACGTGATATTGTAAATTTAGCTGATATCTTTACTTACGTTTTGTTGTTTTGCTCGACGCTCGCTTGTTTTTTTTTTTTTTTGTTTCGAAGTTTATTCAACGTTGTTGGCAACTTTTCTACTTATACGCAAGAGTTGTACGGTATTTTTCTTATATTTTCTCGCATTCCTATTCATTCTTACACGCATACACACGCACACATGCTTGCCGCCGCACAGCTGATTACTGTTTACACTTGTTGTTGTTGTCGTCGTTTTAAAGGTACAAATGGGAACAGCGGCGTTCAGCAAAACGTTACAGCTAACATTTACAGTGGCTGCCCAAATAAGATGCATAGCTTTACACTTTTATTTGTTGTGAAACAAGTTTATTCGCCGAGTATAATATATATATGTATATATATATATATAA
Organism: Drosophila borealis; assembly: GCA_035045885.1. Taxonomy (NCBI): domain Eukaryota; kingdom Metazoa; phylum Arthropoda; class Insecta; order Diptera; family Drosophilidae; genus Drosophila; species Drosophila borealis. Next base: position 141,008 of record JAWNOR010000217.1, read on the forward strand.
ATAGATATAGATAATTTATATAGTCGATAATAATACATATTCATAAACAAAGTGAGTACGAATTTCATTGAAATATTTGTGGCCATATTCAAACGGCTTTGTTAGTAAATATTTTCTTGTTGTTTAATTGATCGTTTTTTTTTTTTTTTTTTGGATGTTAGGGTATTATAATCACATTGATGTTTTGTATATATATGCAAATAAGTATAAATAAATAATAGTGTGCATTTGATAAAGCAAATCAATTGGAAAATGCCATAAACAAATAAATGTAACTTTGGTAAACTTACGCAATCGTATAAATTCTATATAATTCATTCGCAACATCTGATCAAATGTGCTACAACTAATTTACAGTTTTTACTTTTTGCACTAAATAACAGCTATAATATTAGTTATATATCTTCTGCAATTTTTAGGTTAGCTGCTTTATTATTACTTTTTGTTTTTTTTTTTTATCGAAGTTTTGAGCTCTGGTTTTAAAAAATGGCCAGAGAAATACTTTGCTCAAAAAATACATGATCTGCGCTTGGAACGGTGTATATATATATTTTCTATATATATATATGTATATATGCGTATATCTCTACGTGCTTGGAAGTTCATTGCGTGTGTGTGAGTGTGTCTTTGTGTTTGTGTTTGTAACTGTGGCGGCTGCTGATAAAAGTATAAAAAAAAACAACGCATAATTATAGCAAAATCAAATAAAAAATAGAGTAAATACGCACACTGAGAGAAAAGTAGAAGCCAATGCCAATTTTGAAAACATTATCTCAGTCTACACTCTGTTTTATTTTTTTTTGTTATAGGAATTTTCCACGCGCACTGATAACAGCGGGCCGATAAGCACAGACACGACTGTAACCGGGTGGGCCCGGTCTCTCTCTCCCGCTCTCTCCTGCTCGCCCTCTCTCGCTCTCACTTAGGAGAAGAGATTGTTGCGTCGCTTGAGCGAACCAAATTTTTTTTCGGCCTCGAGCAGCATTTTCTCCTTGCGCACAACCTCGAATGGAATCGTTTTGGACATGCGATCGATTTCCTGATCCGATGGGAAATCCTCAAAGCTCATGTTGCTGAAGCCCGTCTTGGCCGAGTTCTGTATGGTATTGGATTGAAATTGCGAATGGCGAGTGTTGCCCCGATTCTCATCCTGGCCGGCGTTGGCGACTTTGACGACATCGTCATCGTCGTCATCATCGTCGTGGGATTGATATTGGAGGCGTTGATGTTTCTGCTTGCTGCCGGAGCTGAGGGATGATGTGGAGCCCAGTGCGGCGGCGCTGACCTTTTTATAGGCATGACCCTTGACCTTTTGGGTTAGCTTGGCCGGCAATGCTCTCACAGCCAAATGGGACTTTTCCTTCTTCGGCTTAATGGTGGACGCTGCTGCCTCGCCGTCTGCCACCAGGTCGGCAGCGCGCAACACCACGGGTTCCTCCTCGTCGTCGGGCGTAAAGTCCGAGCAGCGTTCTTGGGAGATTTGGACAAAACCATTATCGGCAATGGGCAGCAGTGGCTGCAAGTGTGCCGCTGGCGGCGGAGTCGCTGTTGGCGGGATTTGTGCGCTGATTGCGGGCAAGGAGCTGTTCGTGGCGGGCACATTCACATAGACGCAGCTGCTGTTCGTGGCATTGGCCGTGTTGGTGGAGGAGGTTGTGATGGATGTGGAGCTGCTGCTGCTGGTGGTGGTGGTGCTGCTGCTGGAGCAGTTGGGCTTGGGATGGATGGTCAGCGGTTCGGGCGTTTTATTGATTATAATCGAATGATTGATGGTCACAACGGGAGCAGCATTCACTTTGATCACATTGTTGTTGTTGTTGTTGTTGTTGTTGGGGTTGTGGCTGGGATAGTCGGGCGTGACAACGACACATTTGCGTATTACCTGCGGGAATGGCTCGGAGCCAAAGAGATCGCGCTGCTCCTCCAAATGCTGCTGCTGCTCCTTCGCTGGCGTCTCGATGATAAACGGATTAAAGATGGGCTCATTGAACTCATCCAGCTGCTGCTGGGCCGGCTGCTGCAGCTGGGCCGGCTGCAGCTGCTCCTGCTGCGCTGGAAAGTTGGCAAAATTGGCCGCCTGGCTGGCGGGCGTCTCGCCCTGCGCACCCTTCACCGGCGTCGAGGTCCACATTTCGGGCTCGCTGGGCCTGTGCCGCGCCAGCTTTGGCTTTGCCACACGCTTGGGCGGCTTGCCCACGGGCAGCTTAAACGGCGCCATGGCAAAGACATCAAGCTCATCCACGGCCGGCGGCTCAAGGGGCGCCGCAGCTGGCGCGGATTCAGTGCTGCTCTTGCTCTCCGCGGAGCCATAGTCCAGCTCATCGTCCAGCAGCAGCGGCCGATCGCCGAACTTGTGATCCAACAGTTCGCTGGACGTGGGACTCAGCTGCTCGTTGACGGGCGCACAGCCGGCGATGGCATCTCCTCCACTGGCCGCCGCCGCCGCAGCCGCCGCGGCCACCGCGGCGAAACGATCCTTTTTGCGCAGACGCACCTTGACGACGACCCGGCTGCGCACATCGTCCTCGTGCGTGGTGACGCTCTCGCACTCGGCATGATAGGCCGAGCTGCTGCACGTCTTCACGCTCTCGCTGATGCCGTCCATGTCCAGGGGCAAGGCACGACGCGGCTTGGCCTGGGCCGCATGACGGGGATTCTCATCAAATAGATCATCATCCTCGGCACGCAAATCGCTGGCCGAGCCAATCGAATCGGCATCATCAGCGTCCGATTCCGCATTGGCCGCCGCCGCCTGGGCTGCCGCCTCCGCCTGAGCAGCCTGGGCAGCCACCGCGGCGGCCATTAGATTCAGCTGCTGCGCCGCCTGCTGTGCCGACGATGAGGGTCGCTTTGTGGTCGCCGTTTGACGCAGTTTCTTTACAATCGGCAGATGCGTCGTCTTGTCCACCTTCTGGTAGGCCACCTGCTGGATCTTGTGTATGGTTTCCGGTATGTTGCTCGTCACGATCTGCTTGAAGATGGCCGCCTTCTTGGCGCTGCCGCCACCGCCGCCGCCGCCGTCGTCGTCGCTGTTCTGCTGAAAGAACTCCGAGTCGGAGTCATCGGATGTGGGCTGATCGTTGCTGCGCAGCTTCTCATACTTGTTGCGATCCTCCAGCGGCAGCTTGACAAAGCCCGACGTGGAGACAGCCCCGCCCCCAACGCCGCCGCCGCCACAACCCTCGCTCTCGCGCAGTCCGAGCCCGTCGGAATCGGTTTTCAGGCGGCTTATCAGCGAGGTTTTGTCCTCCTCCAGTGTGGGCGACAGCAGCCACTTGGACGAGCTGGATGAGATCATCGCATTGCCGGCGCTCGCCGTGATGCTGGGCGTGCCACCGCCCGAGGAGCAGCTCACAATGAATTTGGCTGTGAACGAGATCAAGTACTTTTATGCAGTAAGGTAATGAGTTTACGAACTAGTTCGAGTCTAACGTGCGTTGCCTGGATGAATGGTTGGGACACTTGTCCCACGATTAGGTTACACGATAGAATATACATATATAGGTGAGCTGTGTGTATATATAAGTGTGTGTGTGTATGTGAGAGTGTGTGTGCGTGTTATATCTAGGATTAGTCAAATGTGGCGAAGAGACTCCTCGTTGTCATCCTTGGAGCTGTGAGTTAACGATGATCTATGGACACATTGATTACGGGGCTATGCACAGGACGCTACATCAAATTTGGGCTAAGATTAGGGCTCTACTTTGAGTTCATAATTAGGTAACTACTTAGCCGAATTCCCGCATGCCCTACATGTTTTCTGGTCTATGGTCAAAATATTAAAAATATTTTTAAAATTCTCAAATATTAATTTTGTACAAGAATCCTTCAAGTACGAACATTAAATACCCTACATAAATTTGTGAAATATTCAGATAATATATATAGGAGACTGTTCTTTAAATTACTTCAATTTTTAATAGATAATATCTAGCTAGATATGGTTATCTGTATTAAATCGTGTCTTAATTGTAATACTACAGAAAGTTTAACATAATACAATATATATTTGTTGAAAGTTTTGTTAGTATAACCCAAAGAACAAACTAGTTTTTTTTTAATAAAAGAATTCTATTAAAGTTATACGATCTAGAGTATATATTCTCTTCAAAAACAGAAAAGTTACTCAAATGAAAACTCAATTTCCTATCGCAGATGCCTTCGCCCAAGTGCTCGGGTATAAAAATATAATATTTTTAATTTTTAGTTTCTTAAAGTAGATTAAAACTTGTAATTTGTTTAGATTTTAGATACTTTTGCCCTGTGCATAGCCTTTGGTGTTAGTAAATAGTTAAATAGTTCTCAATCGATTCCCATTTAATTTTAAGTACAGTGATCGCTCGCAGACTAGAACGAGGTGATTTTTCTCACACCAAAAAGAAAAGCAGGAAAATAATTATGTACAATGCCATATGCCAATTTTAGGATATACTTTTTTTAAATTAGTTATTTAAGTTGTTTGATTTTAGACTAGAAAGTTTTAAGGCATGGAAAAAAGGCAATTTCTAAATGTAACAATTAAATTAACGAACGAACAATCACTGGCGCTCTTAAGTTAGCTAATTAAATTTGTTTTCGTTTAATTTTCTTTTGTTTATTGCATTTGAAATCGGGTTTAAAAGGCTGCTTAACGTTCATACAATATTATCTTTGTTTTGTTTGTTTTTTAACTTAAATTAACGCTCCGCGTTTCTGGCTCTTCCAACTTTTTATATATATAAATATATAGTGCTTTCATATATGTGTGTGTTTATATGTATATATATAGATATATATCTGTCTGATAGTTTGATTTGCTTCGGCTAAATACGTGTTTGTGTCTATCGTAACCTGACTTTTGTTGCTTTCATTGCGCTTCATATTTGTTCTTGTCCATTTTCTAAATATACATGTATATATTTCTTTGATTTTAAAACTAGAATTTTGCTCTTTGGAATAATACTTCAAATTGTTTAAATCGTTTTTTTAGTTAAGTATATGTACAAGTATTAACAGGTTTTCTTTAAATAGCTAATTGAACATTTGTTTTAATTGCTGCTGTGGTCGCTTTTAAAGGAACGAAAAATCTCTCATTGCCTATGGACTTTTATTTAAATATTGTCTAGCATTGTTTGGACATTGATTAATTAATTAACAATAGTTCTGCATTCAATTTGATTTGTTTAACTTCTGCCACATCCGCAGCGAACGCAGCTTTACGCGAACTTGGCAAAGTTGGGATAAGAATAAAAAATGAATAAAGAGAAATTTATTAAATTAAAATATTCTCGGATTTTGAGCAAGCCCTAATTATTAATAATCTTTAGTAATTTAGCTTAAAATCTTTAGAATTGCACGACTTGAGTATTTAAATTAGTTTAATTAATTTATGAATTTGATTTTGATATGCAGCAAATTATTTCTTAAAAAACATTTGATTTTTGATGATATTTTAAGATTTTCTTTAGCCTTAAATTAATTTACAAAACACACAGAAACAGAGCACATGATAAATTACAATAGGTAGACCCAAAGATGAAGTATATGTCGAAGGGCTTCAAAGTGAATACAAATATTTTTCAATATTTTCAAATTATATTCATAAAAGACAATTGTCAATAGCTGCAAGGCGCTGCTCGCGCTGTTTAAATAACATAAACAGCTCTAGCATAACATTTTATGTTAGGGCTTTCACTAACATTCGCCCAAGCTGTTATATTACCTTAATCAGCTTGAACATAACATTTGCTGAGATAAGATTTCACAAGCGTTTGTCAGCGCAGTTGCTTTAACATTAGGTTAGCAGTTTCACTAACATTTCTTTAGCGCTGTTACATTTACATAAACAGCTTTAGCTAACATTTACTCTAATTAGCAGCCATTAGACATATACCACATATGTATATATTGCAAATTGTACAGTATATTATAATTGAAATGATGTTTAATTTGTTTTTGGTTAATTTAAACCACAACCACTAATTACTTTTACTGTTAATATAGTATTTCTAATAATTGTTTCTCTAGCATAGAACCAGCACCAAAATTTGTTTGTTAGAAGCGCTTAGATTTGGAGTTGAAGTTTAGGTTAAAGTAAAGTGAGAGACAAATTAGTTCGGTCAACCCTTTTGTCTGTTGTTTGTCAAATATTGATGTTACATACTAGAAATATACGTATATATACAACAAATGTAGATCCCGAACATTTGTTGGTTAGTATTAAGTGCAATTGAATATTTACAAAAGAAATATAAATGAATTACGTATATATATATATAGAACACTTTTAAGTAAGCTTTGACAGGAGGCTTGTCGCAACATGAGGATCGTCGTTCGATCTATGGCACACTAAACTCTCCCCCACCCCCCATTCCCCCTCACCCACTCCCACTCTCTCTCGCTCTCTATCTTCGCTCGCTTTCTGTTAAACTATTTTAGAGGATCTCTCCCTCTCTCTCCCTGTTGCTGTTGTTGTTGCTGTTGTTGTTGTCGATGTTGTTGCTGTTGTTCTTGTTGTTGTTGTTGCTGCTGTTGATGTTGTTGTTGTTGTTGCTGTTACTCTACTGTGGATGGGTATTTTAGACTACGTCTACGTTCAATTCACTTTCACTTTCTAGATCGAGAGAGATTGAGAGCAACAAAAGCAACAATCGAGAAACTAAACGTATTTCTGGCTTTGCAACATTAAGAATTTTACAAATTTCATGCTTTACCTCCAGTTTTGCGCAACGAGCTCGCCTTCTCGCGCAGACCCGGCGGCAAACTGAACGGCGCCGAGCCGAACGGATCCTCAGCCAACGCCGCCGGCGGATTTGGCGACACAGCAGCCGCGGGCGCTGCTGCCACAGCCACAGCCGCAGCCGGAGCTGTCAAGGCAACCGTTGCGCTGGCTCCCGCCGCCGGAATCGCAACATTCTGCTCCGTGGGCGTCAGTGTCGACGTGGTGGATGCGGACTTGGCCGTTATGCCTGCAGAGGTAAGGAATCATGAGTATCTTTATAAATAAAACAGATTGTTCTGATTGTTTGACTGATTGATGATCCATGCGCAGCCCGAGCCATCAGGGCTAGGAAACGAAACTTTTGAAAATTCCACCCGCAAAGGTGAAAAATGGGTGGAAAACGATTTTATGAAGCCTTTCTACATATCTCTTAATAATCAATTTTATAAACCAAAGCTGAATAATCCACTCTGGATCGGAAAATGGATTTCTTATAAACGGATTGAAACTTTTAGTTTTTGATTATCATTTGATTCAATCGAAAAATAGGTGGAAATCTAAAGTAGTTAAGCATTTCTTGTTTATATTCTCTCGGTTTCTAACTTATTTTAAAAGCTCTTCTTCACAGCATTCATCTCTGTGAGGTAAGTGAAACCCAATGCGAAACTTTTGAAAATTCCACCCGCAAAGGTGAAAAATGGGTGGAAAACAGTTTTATGAAACCTTTCTACATATCTCTTAATTATCAATTTTATAAACCAAAGCTGAATAATCCACTCTGGATCAGAAAATGGATTTCTTATAAACGGATTGAATCTTTTAGTTTTTGATTATCATTTGAACCGATCGAAAAATAGGTGGAAATCTAAAGTAGTTAAGCATTTCTTGTTTATATTCTTTCGGTTTCTAACTTATTTTTGAAGCTCTTCTTCAAAAGCTAATGGAAAGTTTCGCATTTTATGAGTATTATTTATTAATAGATGTATTTTATGTATTGTATTATATACTTACTGCCTTGGCTGCCGCGCTGGCGTATTTTGTCGAACTCGGCCTCGAATATGTTGTCCTCGGTCATTTGACTGAAGGGCTGCTCCTCCTCGAACGGATTCCATGCCTCGACGCGCTTGTCCATCGTCTGCCGGGCCAGCTCGTTGCTGGACAGCGATGTGGCTGTGGCGCTGCTGCTCGCATAAATGCCCGGATTGGAGGCAGCGCTGGCCAGCGTCACATTCTGCGGTCCGTCGCCCGACATGGCAATATTGTTGTTAAACGGCGCCAGGAACTGGCTCGTCTCATTGGCAAAGGTTCTGCGGGGGGCGCAACAAAATAGTGCATTATGAGTGTACGGAAATGGAAGTGAAAATTGAAGATGAGCGCAAGCGAAAATAAAGCGGGGCAAACCAATTAAATGAAATGGTGAAAACACGCTAAAGCTTACTTTTGAATACCCTGTAACTTTTGAAAGCGTTAAAAAAAAGGGTATAATGGCAACAGTCAGTTGGGGCCTCAGGCCTCAAATGGCTTCTCGTAAAAAGCATACAGAAGAAAGTTATTTCTCTGCTTCGATAGCTTCTCCAATTTCTTCCAAATTGGAATGCAACATCTCGAATATTATATACAGATTTATAATATTTCTAAGGGCCTGAAATATGTACTATAATGATCGAACAATATATCTAGACAGAACAAGTTTATCTTTTGCTTCGATAGCTGCTTCAACTCCTTCGATAAATATCGATTTAGTCTAGACTTTTGAGCATAGATTGTATAAGTTAGAAGCTAGAGAAACCTAGGGTTAAATTGGAATATCTCGAATATTATATACAGATCTAAAAGAGTTCACTTTAATCTGAACTTCTCCCGAAATTAAATATTTCTAGGAATTATGGTCTTAATCTTTGGCATATACACACATTTAAATGCTATCTTTAGGCCTTCAGACTTTATCTGAGAATCAGAATCACAATCAAATGTGGGAATAGAAGAAGAAGCACATCCTCCGACTGTGGGGCATGATCATAGCAAAATGATCTATGCTGCGGGCGCTGGGTACAGGGTAACTCTTGGTTTTTATTGACTTTGTAGCTGGGCATCAGCGACACTTGTAGCTCTTAAGGTTTAATGAGAGAACACAAGCAAAAAGTGGGCAAGTGAAAGCAAGAGAAGAGCAGACACAAACAGATAACCAAAGATGTGGGCTAAAAGTCTGGCAGTCAGTCGTGGCACTTACTTGTTAAAGGCCGAGGTGTCGCTGACGTTGCGCCGATGGCCGCCGCTGCTGACGGCGCTCGATTTGGGCGGTGTTAGCATGTGCTTGGTGGGCGTGCCCACGGCGGCCGGCAGGGACAATTCATTGACCGATGTGTCCGGCAATTCGCTGACAGCCTCGCTGGCAGCAGTTGCTGCTGCTGTTGTTGTTGCTGCTGCAGCTGCTGCTGCAGCTGCAGTTGCGGCAACAGTTGTGGCTGCCTCGTTAAACGGATCCGGATAGACGCTCGACTCGAACAGGCTGTTGACAGCTGTTGGCGCCGTCGCGCTGGCCGCTGCAGCTGCTGTTGCCGGCACAGTTGCTGCTGCGGCGACGGCTGCGACAGCTGGCGTGGCGGCGACCACCGCCGGCATAGCGGGAAAATTCGCCTGAAATTGCTCGACGACGGGCTGTGGCTGCGGCGATGTGATGCTCTGGCGCGGCAAAGGGCTGGGCGGTAGACCCAGACCCAACGCATTCTGGCCATGCACCGAGGTGGAGCCTTTGGGCCGGGAACGTGGCGCCACACTGGTGCCTGCCTCCACTAGGGACACGTTCTGCTGCGGCTTGGCTGCCTTGGCGGCGGCTGCACTGATGCGTTTTGCCTCGGACTCAAACGGAGGCACCAGCAGCTGCTCAAAGTTGGGCAAGGCGGATTTCTGCAAGAGCGAATTGAATTAATTTTCCAGTGTCTTTAAATGGAAAGCAACAACTTACGTGCAAATTCTGCACGGGATTCTCTTTGCCCGCCAGCCGGAAGGCGACCTCGCACACCTGCCAAATATTGGGACGCCTTTCCATGTCCGTGTCCAGCATATATTTGATCAGCTGATGTACGCCGCGCGAGTATTTCGAGTTGTCCGGTATGGCAAACTGTCCGTTCTGTATGGCCAACGTGCTCTCGCCAAAGGGCAGAGCAAAGAAGCAGAGCTTGTAGAGCATACAGCCGAGTGCCCAGATATCCGCCTTGGTCGTAATGCTCTTCCCACTGTACAGATCAATCATTTCGGGCGCACGATACGAGAGCGTTGTATACTTCTGTATCTCCTCCTCGACCATGGTGACACCATGCTGCTGGGGATTCAGAGTTTTCGCCGTCGCCGAACCAAAGTCACAGAGCACAAAATTGCCACCGTCCGTTTGCAGAATATTCTCCACCTTCAGATCCCGATGTATAATGGGCGTTTGGCAGTAATGCAAACGGGAGACCGCCTCGGCAATATCACAGAAGATGGTTAGCACTTCCGGTTCGGTGAAGCCAACGTGTAATCTGCGGAAAAATAAATTGTTTTTAATAAATGTAATTGATATGCAAAAGTAATTGTTGTTAGAAAAACTAACTGCGCTTGCGAGGGAGTAAGAATAAATGTCTCTGGGGCGATACATTTAAAATTCTCAATATTTTCTTATATTTTATAATCTTTTGGGATTTGCTTTCCCATCTTCCTGAGGGATACTGAGCTACATGTTGTTCCTTCTCTACATGAAAATAAATAAAATTGTGTGTGGACTCACCTAGCATTCATCATGGCCAGCATGTGATGCTTGCAATATGGCATTAGGAGCAGCACCTCGCACACTCCGTTCCCGGTGGGCGTAATGCTCGAGTCCACATAGCCGATGATGTTCTTGTGACCGCTCAAATTGCTCTGGGAAATCGATAGAAGCAGTTAAGCGCAAATGGATTCAATGGGTTTTATGTTTCGCAATGCTTACGGCAATTTGTATCTCACGCTTGGCCACGTTCAGATCGTGCTCATTGTTGACGTACATACGTTTCAGTGCGTATTTATTGGCTGATGCACTGCCTCCGCCATTGCCACGCGCCAGAAAAACCATGGCAAAACCACCTGCAACGATATACATACATTAGCCATTATTGTAAATTTATATCAAGCGCAGAGTCTAGACAGCCGACAGCTGGGAAAACAACACCAACTGGAGGCCAACAGGCACCTAATACACTTCAAAATACAAAGAGTCTAAATACTAGGCTGTTGGATTTGCGTTTTCCATGTTCGATTAAAAAAAGGTAAGATATAAACTTTATATTGATGAATAAATACCTTACAGTTTTGAAAACTAACTGAATATTAATGACAATAACAGTTGGTATACAATATAACACAGATGTTAGTAACAGCCAGCTGTTCAGATGAGTCTGTTAAAATTTAAGATGTAAGCGTAACAGTTGTCAAAGAGATACGAAAAAAAATTTAACATTTATAAATTAAACTCAAAGTATTTTGTTTCATATTCCTTTAAATGTCGTTATTCCCCGACATTTGTTTATAAAAAATGTAAATAAATCAAACCTTATCTACAGTTGCTTTGGCTATGCAAATTAAGTAGTGTATTTTATCATTTTTCAATAGAAGTTTTCATGAACAAAAAAAACGTCGTTAATGTTAGCGTATGCCGCAAACCCCTCCCCTATCTAAGTAGCGTCACCCTCGAGTCTCTGGAGCCACTCCAATGAACGATAAAAAGCGACGTAATATACATACATATGTACATACAAATGAACATAATAGGTACATGTGTACATTTGTACAAAACTATTGAAGGTCACGTACAACTACAACTACAACTACAACAACAACAACAACAGAAACAGCAGCAACAGTAACAAGAATAATAAAACTTACATACATACATATGTATGTACGTTTGGGGGGTCGAAACCAAAAACAAATACAGTAACTGTAACTGTAACAGTCAGTGCTCGATTTTCGTTCGACTTTTTAGTTGGCGTTTGTGAAATTATAACGTCAAATGTTAATCAATGCTGAAGGTTGAGCAGCGTAAATCAACGGCCAACAATAACAATTCACAATTGTAATTGCAATTGTGACGACTCAGCAAGAGAGAGAGAGAGAGATAGGTAGAGAGAGTAAATCAACTGTGAAGTGGATTTCAAACGCAAAGCGAAGACGAAGAAAGACAGCGACAGGTGTGGGCATTCGACGGGGTAGCGGCAAGTGCGGCAAACTCCTTATGTTTTGACTCTTACAGTTAGTCATGCAATGTATTTTTGTATGCAAACGAGTTGGCAACTCTGGCAATTGATAGGCAACTGAAACAGCAACAACAACAACAGCTGACGCCGACATTCTGTGGTCAACAGCAACAACGGTGCCTGCCAAATTGCAAAAATAGCCAAAAACAAAAATATCAATAACTGTAGCCAAGTAAAAGGTGAAATGTCGGCTCCACGCACACAAACACACACACACACACACATGGCGAAAGGAAAATAATAAATGCAAAGAAAATATCTGGCAGCTGTTGAAAATAGTAGCAACTATTTGCCAAACACTTGACAACTGAGGGGCGTTTTGCAACGCAGGATATTATTCACTTCAAATCAAGGACATTCGCAATATATCTCTGCGCCTTGCCTTGAACAGTGTTGCCCATATATATTTAAAAGCTAGAATAATGATGCCGAAAGCAGCCTGACTAAATTAAAAAGTGGCTCAAGGTCCGGACAATTCCAATTCAGTTAAATTAACTAATCTAATAAATTAATAATTGATTTTGTAATCCTAGCCTTTTTTTCTCTACAGGCCAGGAGTAGCTATAAAATGGCTAAAATGGCAACATCGGGGCTGAACTCTGCCTTTTGCAAATGACGGCAATTACACTACGGCATTGTTTCAATGTGTGTGTGTGTGTGCAGACCGGGAATAGAGGGAAAAATAGTTCTTGCTTTATTGGCTTGATTAATGTGCATAATTGATTGAATTTCTATTAATTTGTATAGTAGAAAAGTAAAGTGCCAGTTTCTTTGTGCTCCGATGCAGCACGCGACAAGTGGCGCCGGCCGAACGGGGAAACGCAGCTGTTTACGCCCCACATTAAAGAAACAGACTATGGCATATATATTTTTTAAATTTTTATCTAATCTGACGCACTGGCTACATGCTTTAAATCAGGTGGCAACAATTTGTGTAATTCTCTACGCACACACACGAACATCTGATAAACCAGCAACTCCCTCCCTCCCCGCGCCCATACACTCACCTTCGGCCAAGACATCCTCCACGGTGACCGTGACGCGTCCGACTGTGAAAACCTTGCCAACGAAACTGTTTGTCTCCTTGGATGAAGAGCTGTTGTGCGAGTTTTCCAATTTCTCATTTCTGTCGAATTTCGACAGGATTTTCTTCATTTTTCAATTTTTACTGTTGTCGTTTACTGCGGTGGCAACAACGACGTCGACGGCAGCTGTGTGTGTGTGTGTGTTAATCGCGTGGGCGTTTGCCAACGATGGGCGTGTCCACCTGGCCGCTAGCCGTATAATTTTCTATTTTAATTAACTTTTGTTTTTGCGTAGTTTTGTGATTTACGCTGCGCTTTTTCGCATTTGCATGGCAGCGATACACATACATGCATACACAAGCACTCGCACGCACACACACTCACACACACTATGGAAAAAGAAAGTTGTTCGATTTTCCTGCCTTACACGTACGGGTTTTTACGGCAAGCTATTGCTGCATAAATTCTATGATATTTGGTATTATTTACTATTTATTAAAGTTGCACATTATTGTTGTCTATATACACAGAATCGCGGAATAACTATTTACAATATTTGCAGCACAAAAATAAAGCGAACGAATTTTAGCTGCAATTAAATTGGATTTCACTAACTGTGCAAGGTTGCCAGCCGATAAAAAAAAAATTAGAGGTGTGCGCACGCTTCGCCAGTCGGCACGATACTAATGGGACGCATAGCAGCGTGCATGCGTGAGGCTGTTGTGTTAACATAAAATGTTAAATGTTAAGAGCATGTTAAAAGTATGTTAACACTACGTTGAAAATATGTTAAATAATAACATTTTTTCAAGAAGGTTGTCTGGCATAAAAGTTTTAACGCCGCTTTTTATCGTGTTTATTGTGAACATTATGAAATATTGCAAGTGTCATGCTGGCATTTCAGCTGCTGTTCGGCGTTGCCACCTAGTTTGCGCAACAGCTGTTGCCGTAAATGCGAAATATTTGTTGATGATTGCAATTGACATTCGCGCGCTATGATTAATATACCCAAATATTTCGCTTTGCTGGATGAATTAAACTTTGAACATGCAGCGCGTGAGTATGGTGTGGTTTTTAGCAATTAATTACAGCTAGCATGTATTAAATACATTGCAGCAGGCAAAGGGCAGGAAACGGCAGACTTCACCAGGCTCCAGGGAAATTTAATTATTTTGTCGAAATACGTTCAACTGGACGTGTCACAGCAGCTGGAGGAACTGTCTCAAGATCTTAATGTTGCGCCAGAGACTGCTCCGATTGATCTGGAGAACTGCATTAATTGCTACATCATACGCCTGCTGCACGTGCTGCACACGCTGAGCCGCAACATCAATTTCCACAGCGATGCCAAGGAGGATCTCATCTCCGTGGCGCATCTCCGGCTGTGCATACGGGCAACCCAGGAGCTCGGCTACTACGCGCTGCGTGCCCAGCTGCACGAGGACTTCTACAAATCACCCGTTTTCAAGGATGTCCCGAACAATGGACAACTCGGCTGCCATTCCGCGCTGATTTGGCTGAGTGTACAGCTTTTTAGCCGACTGTTGAGCATACGCCAGCTGCACATAGCCAATGCCATGGAGCTGGTGCAGCGGGATCTGCTGGCAGTCGTAATTGGTCTCCGCGTGCGGCAACCCACGTCGGCGCAGCGCGCCCAGCTGGACGCAGCGCTCGCCTATCTGTGGCACAATGAATCCAAGGCGGACTACTTTCGTCATGTGCTGCTGCTCAAGGCGACTCCACAGCTGTGCGCTGTCCTGGCCAAGGAGCTGCACCAGCAGCTCCTGAGCAAATTGGCCGCAGCGCACGGCTTTGCCGGCCTGTTGGCCGCTCTGCAGACGCCGAACGCCACACGCAATGCGGAAATCGTGGCCAACATCGTGGCGCAGCGCGGCTATTCGCTGCGTCTGCAGCAGCGACTACTCGCACAAATCCTGGACTTTTGCCGCCTGCAGGTGGCGCATGCCAACAGCCTGTTGGCGGGCGTGCTCAGTCTGCGGCGTCTCTGCGAGCTGAACCCGGCGAATCGCGAATGCTTGGAGCTTTTGCTCGGCCAGCATTGGCAGCCGCTGATCTCGCCGGCGGATTTACTAAACGGCCTCATAGTCTGGGATCAGGCGCAGCTGTGCGATTGCCTGCGCCTCTGGCAGCAGCTCTTCTGCATCTCCAGCGTCGCCTGCCTGCCCAGCGTGCTGCTGGTTGCCTACATGCCGCTGCTCCTGCAGCTGTACAAGCAGTTGCCGCAAACGCTGCCGGAGCGGAAGGCGTTGGCCGCGCTCATCTCGCGCTGTCTGGACAACAGGCAGTTGAAGCAGGAGCTGCCTGCGCTGCTGCAGCGTCTCTTCAGCTGGGACATCGCCGGCCCGCCGCCTTGGCAAGCGCTGCATCCGCGTCTGGTCGTCAAGCATGCTGCGCACCTGGATCTGATTACAGTGCAGGTGGCGCAGGCGCAGGCGGAGCACAACTATTGCCGCGTGCTGCCCGCTTTGCTGATGGCCGGCAGCGATCAGGCGCTGACGACCAAAGTATTTCTGGCCCTGCTCGGGCTGATGGTGCAGCAGCTGGGGGCGCCAGAGTCAACCAGCATTGAGCTGCTGTCCACGGAAACGGAGCTGGCGCAATTCTTGCAGCTGAAATATCAGCTCAAGCTGGAGCTGCTCGTGGCTTTGGAGCAGCTGGTCTGGCACGAGCCGCTGAAGGCGCAGCTAGCGGCAACGCAGAGCAAACCGTTTATGGAGCTCGTCCTGCTGCTGCTGGACATCAAGGTGCAGCCGGCGCAGCTGGCGGAACAGATGCAGCTGCTCGTATTGCTGCTGCTGCAGGAGCTGCTCGAGCGCAGCGAGCAGCTGCAGCTGGCGGATTGCACGCGCCGCCTGCAGCAGCCACTGGAGCAGCTGGACAAGCGCACATCGAATCCATTGCTGAAGAACGCGCTGCAGCCGCTGCTGGAACGACAGCCCAGCCGTGCTCCGACTCTCACCTGCTTTCAGCGAGCGCGCGAGCTCATCGAGGATCAGCAGCCACATCTCCAGGTCTATGGCATCCAACTGATGCTGGAGGCTTTGCGGCGCAAGGATGCCGCCTTCATGTCGCAATCACATCGCATCATTGCGCTCGCCTTGAGCACGCTCAAGCACAAGGAGTCCTACACATTCCTCAATTGTGTGCGCCTGTTTGTGGAGCTGGTGCACATCATGGAGGCCCAGGTGCTGGAGATGCTCAGCGATGAATATCTGTCGGAGACAGCCGACCTGGACTATCGCCTGGTCGTCGGTGAGGCCATCCTAAAGGCAGCTCAGCAAGTGGGTGAGTAGCAGACAATCACCTAATCGAGCAATCCCAATTGGAGCCTATGCTAATCCCTTGCCTCATCCAACAGGTCCGCTTTGTTATCGCTACAAGGCCGTGTTGTTCAATTGTTTTCTGCATGGCGCTCGCTCGGACTTGGATGAGTTTCGCAGTTCCGCCTATGCGAATCTGGCGCAGCTCTGCCGTCTGCTCGCCCACCAGGTGCACAGCTTCTGCCAGGAGCTGCTGCACTTGATCGACGCCGAGCTGAGCAGCGGTCGCTATTTGCCCGCCAAGCGTGGCGCCTTGCTGGTGCTCGCCGAGCTGTTGGCCGGCATGGAGAGCCTGCTGGACTACCAGGAGATGCTCCTGCCCATCTATAGGCTCCTCCGCGCCATCGAAGCCAACGAAAGCTGTGATCCTCAAATGCGCCAACATGCAGCGAACGGATTGAAAATATTAAATGAGAAATGTCGCGAGCTGCTGAAAAGCGAATCTTCTGTGAACCAGCTGCAGACGGAGATCAAGGTGCTGGGCATTAAGGAACCTCCTCCGACTAGAGAGAAGCGGCACATCCTGGAGCTGAACTGAGCTTCATTAGAACTAAAAAAAAAATCCCTAGCAGTAAGAACTCTTTCACAGATTTTCCTGCGAGTGAAAGGAAAAATAGATAAGTTTATCGAAAAGTGGAAACAATTTGTGCTTAAAAGATTAAGAGAAATGCACAACAAAAGAGTGGATTTCACTTGGGATCTATTTGGCCTTGCCAATGGAGAACTCCGTCTCGATCTTGTCCGCGATCATCTTGGCAATCGCCAAGCTGCTCGTCGCGCCCGGCGACGGTGCATTGCGGCAATGGAGCACTCGCTTGGCCAGCGGTCCGCTGCCTTCGCCGCGATCAAAGACAAAGTCGTCGACAAGATTACCCTGGAGATCCAGCGCCTGGGCGCGCACACCCGCCGGCCCGCGCTCAATATCATATTCGTTTATCTCCGGGATATACTTCTGCAGCGCCTTCACCTGCAGATTGATGAACGCCGACTTGGCCATCTCGCTGAAGCCGAAGCCAATGTACTTGCTGGCCATCTTCAGGAAGCCCGGATAGCGCAGCGCGTCGAAGAGCTCGAACAGATTGATGTCGCCCCAGCTGCAAATGGCAAATGAGAGAGTCTCTGTTAATGGGAATGGGCAGCTGTCCAGGTCTTACTCACGTGTAGCCCTCGCGCTTGAGCGCCAGCACCGCGTTGGGTCCCAGCCAGATGCTGCCGTCCATGCGCGGCGTAAAGTGCACGCCGAGGAAGGGAAAGCGCGGATCTGGCACCGGATAGATATTGCCCCGCACCATATGCTGTTTCTCCTTCGAGAGCAGCAGATACTCGCCGCGGAAGGGCACAATGCGCGGCGAGCGCGGACACCCGGTCAGCTCGGCCAGCAGATCCGACTGGAGGCCGCCGCAGGTGAGCACATTCCGGGTGCTCACCGTCTGGCCGGGCTTGGCGCCGTGTATGGTCACCGGGTAGTCGTTGCCCTCCTTTGTCTCGCTGAATTTGCCGACCTTGAAGTCCAGATAGATGTCGCCGCCGGCCCGCTTGAAATCCTCGCCATAGTGCTGCGTGACCAGGCCCCAGTCGACGATGCCCGTGTGCGGGCTGTGCAGCGCCTTGACGCCCCGGCAATAGGGTTCGATCTCCTTGATCTGATCGCCGTCAATCATGCGCAGATCGGGCACATTGTTCTTGATGCCGCGCTGATGCAGATCCTCCAGCAGCTTTACCTCCTTGGCATCCGTGGCCACGATCAGCTTACCGCACTTCTTGTACGGAATCTGATGCTCGTCGAGGTACTTGTACGCCAGATGCAGTCCCTCCACGCAGAGGCGCGCCTTCAGTGTGCCCGGCTTGTAATAGATGCCCGCATGGATGACGCCCGAATTGTGGCCGCTCTGGTGCATCGCCAGCTTGGGCTCCTTCTCCAAAATGGCCACCTTGAGCGTGGGATGGCGCAGCAGGATCTCACGTGCCGAGGCCGCGCCCACAATGCCACCGCCCACCACAACAAGATCATATTGTCTGCGGGGGAAGGGTAGAGAGGAAAACGAATTATTAGTTGGTCTCTGTTTATTCATTTCCTGCGTTCCGGATCGTATTTCTATATAATCGATCGTATTTTAATATAAGCTATATAATCTTCCCCAACGGATCTCTATATAATATAGCTCTCAAAAGGAACAATATGTCATAAATAAAGTTAATTCAGAAAACAAGATATCTAGTCTAGAAATCTTATTGGACTAGCATCTTATATAATTCCAATTGGATCGGTCGAAACAAATATATCGCTCTTGTATGTATAGTTCGAATATAAAAAGACGCTCAACAATTAATTTAATTTAATTAATTAACATCTTTAACGAGCTTTGCAATTTCCAGCTCTAAAGAGATGGTAAAAATTTGATTAATTATTATATAGTAGTTCCCATGGGAATTATTGATGGAAAAGTTTTTGTGTATTTGTGGAACTCAGTATAGAAATATATTAAGCTGCGGCAATTGCCGTAGATAAGTTTTCTTATTTGTTTTTACAATTAACACGCGTTAAATGCCAAATTTTCTTATCGCGCTACTCACGCACCGTTTGCCGCTGCCGCTGCCGCTGCCCGCAGCCGATCTGTGCTGCCAGCGTCGCTGTCTGTCCAGTGTCTGTAATTTTGCATTGTTCGCTGTTCCAGCGACTGGACTAAAACGCAGGGCCAGGGCGGCGCTTGCAACTGTGAGCAGCTTTCCCATTTTGTTTAACTTTCACTGCTTGACCTTGCTCGACCTTGTCCCGAACGCACGTTCTTCCAGTAACAGTGCGTCTACAGCTGCCGCACGAGCTGTATTACTGAACGGTCGGAGAATTTTTATTTGGCACAGCAGCAGTGGCGGGCAGCTCGAATAAGGCGTTAATTGAAAGCGGGTGGGCGGGTAGTTGAGTAAAACAGCTGATACTGATAAGAGATGAACCAGTTCGTTTGTTCACGCGCCAAACTGCATTAACAGAACCTGTTAGCTCATTGCTGCGTTTGCAGATAACGCGTTTTTTCCTACTGTACAAACACTTAAAATATTTATTTGATTTTCATGCATTTCCTAATGCGTTTTCCAAGTCTAATTGCAATCTACAAAAATATGTTATTTTCTCTAAAAAAGCTTAACAGCTTAACAGCCAAGCATTTCTAACAGCACGCTGTTAATAACAGCCCTGCATTGGTTATGCTATTTACACTGTTCTTGTACGCTGTTAAAACGCAAAGACAAATTTAAAACTGCAATTTTTAGTTTTCCAAACAATAAAAAACAAAATAATATCGACTAGAATACGATTTTGAAAAGCAGACAATGCCAAATGCCCGCCTACTGTGCGGTGGTCAATTGCAGTGATAAATATGTGCATGCGGGCAGCATATCCTTCCACAGGTGAGATTTCTACAATAGTTTTGCCTATGTTACATTTTTGTTATGCTTGCCGGCAGATTTCCATTTAAGCGCAAGGATCTGCTGCAGAAATGGCGGGACTTTACACAGCGCAACGGCCAGTGGATGCCCTCCAAGTGGAGCGCCGTCTGCAGCCGTCACTTCGTGGACGCCGACTTCAATTGCAGCAACAATCGCAAAACGCTGAAAAAGAACGCGGTGCCCACGGTCCGTGTGCCGGAGGAGCGGCTGAATGTGATTGTGGAACAGGTAACGCTGCCAACGACGGACAGCGTGCCGGCGACCAGCTGCAGCGGCACAAAGAGCACCTGTCGCTTCTGTGGCATCGCCGCCTTGAATTGTGTGTCCTTTGAGAAGAGTTTCGAGCTGTTTGCCATGGTACAGAAATGCTTTCCCACGCTCCAGATACTCCAGGACGACACGCTGCCGCTGCCCAAGGATATATGCGGCGACTGTTGCCGCCAATTGGAGCGCTTCTCGAAATTCTGTGATGTTGTTATTGTGGCGCAGGGCGAATTGCAGCGCAAATATCGTCGCCAGCTGAAGATCAAACAGGAGCCGGTGGTGCGCGTCAAGCAGGAGGCATGCGAAAGTCTCGACAATCTGTTTCCCGACGAGCTGGACATGGGCCTCGACGAGGGCTGCTGCGATCACGAGCCGGAGGCCAACGATGAAACGGAGCAAAAGTTTCAATTCTGCAATTTTCCCATGCTCAATGCGCAGGACATTATCAACAATTGTGATATCATGGAGATTATCAATCTCGATGATCCGTTTATAAATATAACAGACGATGCGGATGTGGCCCAGGCACAGCCCGTTACGGTGCCCGCCCAGCTGCCCACGCCGCACGAGCTGCTGCAGTCGGAGCTGCTCACCGAGGAGCACAACTATGCCAAGGAGGATTGGCAGCTGCCGCCGCTGCAGCAATATAAAACGGAGAAAGTTGAAGGCGCCGACATGCAGGAGCCCAGCGCAACGGAGCCGCGCAGCACCAAGCCAATCGTGACCAATGTCAGCCAGATACCCAATCCCATGATATGCGCGCCCGCTCCGACCACAACCAAGCCCAATATTGTAGTGCTCAACGACAGCGTGGTGCAGTCCTCCGCCTTTCGACTGCACAACTGCAGCCTGTGCACCACCAAGTTCTTTACCGTCGAGAGCCTCCAGCAGCATTATGCTCAAGCGCATGCCACGCCCACTCCCACGGCCACTCCCACTCCCACGCCTGCACCTGCGCCCATGGTTAGCGTGCCGCCGCCGAATCTGAGTCAGCCCACAGCAAACAACACGCTCAAGCTGGAAGGCAGCGCGTTGCCACCGCTGCCCGCCTCGGTGGACTACTGGCAAGCGGACTGGCTGCCCGCTCAGATGCCCGCCAAGAAGAAGATCGACATTCTGGACATGCAGCGCAGCTTTCTGCACTACAACGATCTCATTGCCCAGCCGGCGATCAGTGAGCCGCAATCGCCGAATAACGTCTACGCCAAGCTGGCCGCACGCTATCGCCGGCTGCAGCACAAATGCCGCCGGCTGCGTACGAACCTGAAGCCGACTGCAAGTCGGCCCAATCCTCGGCTGCGCTGCGGCCGCTGTGCACGTGGTTTTGCCAGCGTGCAGCAGCTGCTCGGGCATCGGCGACGCAGGCGGCATTTTGTGGTGCCGCCGCCGCGCACATTTGCCGTCAAGTGCTTCGGCTGCCTGCGGCTGTTCTGCACACGGCTCGGTCTGCGGCAGCACATGCGCTACATCTGCCAATCGCTGCCGCTGCGCAATGCACGGCTGCAGAGCTACAAGTGCCGCCATTGCCAGAGCATCAGCTTCACCCACTGGCGCATCTACAGGCGGCACGAGCTCAAGTGTCGCCTGCGGCTGCCGCCGCCGCCGCCGAGGACGCGCCCGGCCAAGCGACGCCGCACGCCCAACGCCGGCCAGGCACACGGCACAAGGCGTGCCGCCCACGACTGCAGCGTCTGCCAGAAGACGTTCAGCTCGCTGACCGGGCTCAAGCAGCATCGCATCACGCACAGCTCGGAGCGCAGGTACAAGTGCAGCATCTGCGAGCGCGTCTTCAAGCGGCGCAACGGCCTCTCCCAGCACATCAAGGGCTACCATCTGCAGCTCAAGCCGCATCAGTGTCCCGTCTGCCAGCATCGGTATGCCCTCAAGTGCGACATGCTGCGCTGCCGCCATTCCCAGCGACGCGGCGCCAAAACTGCCGAAACTGAGCCACCAAAAACATAACGAATTGCGCATACTCTCACGATATTTCTGTAGTAAGTCAAACATATTATTTTATACATATTTTATACATATTCTATGAAATGTGTAACGCATAGAAGGCGACATCTCCGACACAATATATACATATATATATTCTTGATCGATATCAACAGCCAAGTCGATATAGCCATGTCCGTCTGTCTGTCTCTAAGCGAATGAGTCTCTCAGTTTTAGAGCTATCGTTATGAAACTTCCCAAAAGTGCCTCTTTCTGTTGCACGCAGTACATATGTCGAAACCAGCTGGATCGGACCACTATATCATATAGCTGCCATAGGAACGATCGGTCGACAATTAAGTTGTTGTACGGAAAACTTTTCTGTTTTTCAAGATATTTTGTCAAAAGTCAGCATTTAGAGATTTTCTTATGCTCCCTATACTTATGCAAAATCTTATTTACATCGGACTACTTTATCATATAGCTGCCATAGGAACGATCGGTCGCAAATAAAGTTCTTGCATGGAAAACTTTTTTGTTTTTCAAGATATTTTGTCAAAAGTCGGCATTTAGAGATTTTCTTATGCTCCCTATACTTATGAAAAATCTTATTTACATCCGACCACTATATCATATAGCTGCCATAGGAACGATCGGTTGACAATTAGGTTCTTGTATGGAAAACTTTTTTGTTTTTCAAGATATTTTGTTAAAAGTCGGCATTTAGAGATTTTCTTATGCTCCCTATACTTATGAAAAATCTTATTTACATCCGACCACTATATCATATAGCTGCCATAAGAACGATCGGTCGAAAAGTAGGTTCTTGCATGGAAAACTTTTTTGTTTTTCAAGATATCTTGACTAAACTCGGCATTCAATAGTTTTACTAAACTCCCTATATTTATGCAAAATCTTATTTACATCGGACCACTATTTCATATATCTGCAATAGGAACGATCGGTCGAAAATTAGGTTCTTGTATGGAAAACTTTTTTGTTTTTCATGATATTTTGTCAAAACTCGGCATTTAGAGATTTTCTTTTGCTCCCTTTACTTATGCAAAATCTTATTTACATCGGACTACTATTTTATACCTATCTTAATATTCGCAACTAATTAAAACAAGTCAAATAATACGAAGAGGGGATCTTTTCAGATAAGATCTAATATAAGGTACAAGTTGTCATTCTCATATTATTATGTACTATACCATATTATTATTTTTTAACTTATGTTATTTGTTTATATATCGGCTACGATATATTGTTACCCATTAATGTCGGGGTTAGCTATTTATATTGATAAACTTGGAGAAATATATTTCTCGAAGTTTAAATTTCAAAATGTTTTCGTTTAAAATACGTATACGAGCAAAATGTAAAAATTTTAGATAGTTTATTTTGGAGACTCCTAAAATGTGAAGATCAAAATATTACGAAAAAGATTATTCAACTAATATTTAATTCACATAAAAGATATTTTCCACAAATGTTAACATAACATTAACAGTCGCATATTAACAGGGAAAGGACTAACATTATCAGCGTCACATTAACACATATTAAAATCAAATAATTTCCGTATTGCTTTCCACAACAATTAAAACTCATCTGGTTTTTCACGTATATTTTTATTTGCACTATATACAGTAATTCATATGTATGTTTAGTAATTGCCGTTATATTTGTATATTCATATATATTTAAACGTAATTTAATATTGCTTGAACGGCTCGCATATTGCTGTATGAAAATACTGAAATTTTCAACTTAAATATAATGACCCATAAAAAAAATGCAACATAAATATGTACAAAAAACAGTTGAGTGTAAAGTAAAATAGAAAATCATTTTATCCTTTTTAACAAATTTTTTAACTTATGCAACATAAAACATGTGATTTAATTTTATTAACAAAAAATTGAAATGCAATTTAAAAAAAAAATGGCACTAATAATTAAAACAAATAAAAGCAAATAAAGACAAATATTAAAAAATTAACAAAACGTTCGCGGAATACCAAAAAAAAAGAATAAAAAGGGAAAACGGAAAAGCCTTAAAACTAAACAGAAAAATATATATATTTGATTCTTCACTTAAATAGGCAACTAAAATTTATGCTTTTGGTATGCTCGTTAACTACACGTATAAATGTTATGTATGTTATGTATGTTATGTATGTTATGTATGTTATGTATGTTATATAGTTAGCTATAATTGAATGAATGGGTATGTTATATGTGATGTGATATCAAAGTCCTGCTCCGCATTTGGCCCTAAATGTGTGTGCTATGTTGCATTTGTTTAACCTACGCCACAAGGATTACGCGCTAGACTACAAATTATCGAATATCTTGTATAAATATGTATGTATATAAAATGCCGACACAATTTGGCCTTTTACTGAAAGATGGCGGCGCGCTGCTGGAACTGCTGGCGTCTCTGGGCGCGCTCCTCCTCCTCGCGGCGGCGCTCCTCCTGCTCCTGCCGTATCTCGTCGTGGAATTTATTTGTGCGCAACTGCTGCTCTATTTTCGCCTCGAAGAAGTTCTTGGCACCGCTGACGCCGACCTGCTCCACATCGATCTCGGTGAGGCGGGCCAATTGATTCAGGCCCGAATCGCTGTCCAGCTCGCCGGCCTGCGCCTTGCGATAGATCAACAGAAACTCACGGAACGATATCTTCCCATCGTGATCCTCATCCACATCGGCTATCATTTTCTTCAGCCCCAAATGGGTCTGCGGTGCGCCCAGCTTCTCCATCATGTACTTCAGCTCGTTCAGGTCCAAAAATCCATCCCTAGCCGTGTCGTAGCTGCAAAAAGACCAAAAACAAACAATAAATTAGGTTGAAAACAATATTGCAAAAATAAATTGTACGAGGACGTGGTCTGGCCTGGGTCTCTGACCTGCCCCCTTCCTGCTAATCGATAAGACACGAAGGTAACCCAATTTCATGCTAAATTTACGGTGCACAGAGGCTTAAATTTCGCTTGACTTCTCGTTTTATGCTAGGCATAACAAAGCACTTGCAAATTCAGCTGAAAAAGTTGGCAGCGAAAAACTGTGATTTAAGGAAGCGGGAAAGTAAGGTGAGAGTAGCATGACTCTAGTAAAATAATAGACAAGATAGTTAAACAGGTTAACTTGTTAATTATTTAAAAGTAATAAGCAAATATATTTAATCAACTGTGAAAATGTGTAAAAGTGCAAGACTGAAGATTCAGACAGACCAAGAGAAATGCATTCTTGATTAGCTTCGGTGCTTATTGTCCGATTTTTATGAAATTAACAGGAATTAAGAACGACATGAGCAAGCCTTTACTTTTAAAAATTAGGTGTTCTCTATCAATTTTATCAAGAGTGTAAACAATTTTAATCTGTTTGTACTGTGCACATATGTCATACAAATGTGTCTATATACAGAAGAAGGGAATGGGTTTACGTTCAAAAATTATATATTTCCAGTTTTGGGGGGAATGGGTAAGATATATAAGAAATGAAATATTCTTAATCGCATGCTTCATATCAAATTTATTATATCTAACTCTTATACCTATCGAGCTATGCTTTAAAAACCAAGTCCCTAAATCGATATTTATCGATATTATGGAAATGTTATAATATCGATAAGCAAATGATGGACTCGATCTGCATATATATTGGTTGCAATCGATATTTATCGATATTATGGAAATGTTCGAATATATCGATTAACAAATAATGGACTCGATCTGCATATATATTAGTTTAAATCGATATTTATCGATATTATGGATATGTTAGAATATATCGATTAACAAATGATGGACTCGATCTGCATAAACTTATATTAGTTTATACATACATATATTAAAGAGTTTAGTCTCTGGCCCTTATAGTTTCCGAGTTGGATTGGTATTCTGGCAGACGAACTGAGTGTCAGAGTGGAAACATTTTAACATTACGTTTTAACTGGCAGTTAATTTGACATTTGACTGCGCTCGCTCTAGCCTTAAATTAAACGAGCTTCATTCGAAGCCAGTGCCAAGTCTAAAAGTTCGAATGCTCGTTGGCCACTTCCTCGACTCAGTGTGAGGGGGGAGGGGGGGGGGGGGGGGTTGTGGGAGGGAAGTCAGGAAATTGTGTGATAAAAATGTAAATAGAAAATTTACTGGGTAATTACGTAATGCAATATAAAAGCAGCGTGTGGCATGGAGAGAAAACGCAACATTAGCCAATGTTAATGCCGTTGTTGTTGTTGTTGTTGTTGTTATGATGGCCAAATCGCGTGCGGGGCAGATGCGCTTGCAACAACAACAACAACTACAACAACGGCAACAATGTGGCGGAAGGCCTCGACCTTGCCTTGTCGCTGAAGGATGCTGCGGCCAACTGGAAACAAGTAAAACAAGTTGGTCTAAAAATACGACAAGCTGCCATCAAAGCCGCGAGCAAGGCGAGTTGTCGAGGCAAGGCAAGGCAAGGAAACACTCAACTTGCAACAAGTTGCGTCGTTTGTTGTCAACAGCCAAATTGTTCATAAATAATAACGCAATCGATTACATTCGAGCATTACTTTCAATTTTCAATTTCAATTTCGATTTCATTTTCATTAGAAAACTGAGAGCTCATCTAATGAGCATAGAAAACTTCAAAGACTTGGACGTGTTTTCTGTTTTTTTTTGGTTTTCGCTTTCGTTGTTAATTTGATCGACAATTGTGGGGCGACAAATTGCGTGAGGCTTGTGTAAACACGACGAGAGTGAAAGTAATTAACGGTGACAGAAGCACATAATTGGATATGTGCGCGTGTCGTGACACGAACAAGCACGACTCAGCAGGAAGGGAGTAAATACTGCAAAGCTCTCATATCGTTAAGTTTTTCTTGTTCTTAAGTGCAAAAGCCACAAAGACTTGTCGTGCTTCCAAAACTTGCGTCGTGTTCGTGCAGCCGATACTCGCCCATCTCTATATCGAATAACAGACACGAAGGTATCACTGAGCAAATATTACAAAGCTCACATCTCGTTAATTTTTTTCTTTTCCTTGTTGAAAGATCATGACTGCAAAAGCCACAAAGACTTGTCGTGCTTCCAAAACTTGCGACGTGTTCGTGCAGCCGATACTCGCCCATCTCTATATCGAATAACAGACACGAAGGTGTCACCATGCAATTTAACAGCATAACAATTATTTGTTGCTATTTCGCCTGCTCGCATTTAATTAACTTCAATTGCCATGAGCTGTTTCTCCCACTGTTGCGTCAATGTGACAATTGGCAGACTTTTGCTTTTTATTATGTTTTTGTGGTTTTCTTTTCAATTAATTGTCTCGCTTAGCACATGCTCATTAAACGTGAAGTTACGTTTGGCTGTTTTTTTTTCATGTAAGCGCAATTAGATGCGATTGCATTTCCAGCTGTCCAAATCAATTAATATTGCATCATGCGTTAAGTCAATTTTTAGTTAAACCACCTGCCAGGCAGGTAGGCTATCTCTTAGCTGGAGTAAGCCTAAGAAGCAAGGTGTTTTTAAAAAATAGCTATTATAATTTGTAAACACAATATAGCTAAGCCAAAAAAGCTCTATATGTGTATGCTAAAGAATGTTTAGAGGGTTTTCCGAAAGCCTAAAAACATCTATTTCCGTGTCCTATGTCAATATATAAATTGTATGTACATTTTGCCTCTCTGTTAAACTTCCTAGTTTCTTTGACAAAGACATCAAGTTAAGCTTGGCATTTGTTGATTAATATAAAATAATTATTGCCGCACAAAACTTCTCGCTTTTAATTTTAAATATTTGGCTATTTATAGCTATGTATTTTAGCCTATAGAATTCTGGCAGCAGCCACACTTGCGCTCTCGCTCTAACTCCAGCACTCCCGCGGCTCAGGTGGCAACGCCGACTGCCCGCCCACGCAGTCCTAACCCTTTGCCTGTTATCGATTACAAAATGTTTTCATTTCAATGATTTCATAAGCGTTGCCATTTCGGCCTAAATCTAGATGGATGCTTCATTGCATTTTGTTAGGCATGCGATTTTGGTCTTATTTTAGATACACATACATACAGACACACATGTAGGCAGGTATTAGTGTGTGTGTGTGTACATGCATGTAGGTTTGTACAGTTCAACAAATAACGGGGTCAGCTGGCCATTGTTGTTGCATGCCGCATTTGCATCGTAAATCGCAAAATGCATGTATATATTTTTTGAGTGTATGTGTGCATTTTGCCAGTTGGGCACCTTCCCGCATGTATGTATATGTGTGTATGTATGTATGTAGTAGTAGCTGCAATTATTGAACGTGTAGTCGCGGCTTTTCTCTATTAGCAGCTTAATGCGACGGCAATTGTTGCTGTTTCTGTTGCCCATTGCGAATTTATGTTTCGTTTTTCTTGGTGTTTGGTCTCTGGGCTATGCTCGGTGGCCCAAGCGGGTTAATGCCAACGCTCTGCAGTCACAACGCCTCATGTTCTTGAACCTTTTTTAATGCATACTCTTGCTAAGGGTATCATGATTTTCTGACGAAATATGTATATTATGCGTAAAGAAGGCATTTGTTGAGTCGATATTGTTTGTCCTATGTTAATTAGTCCCTCATTTCTAAAGCTATCTTGTTGAAACTTGGCCTGGATCCGCTTCTTCCTAATGGTAGTATATATGTTAAAGCCGTATTGCACTTTATATAGGAACTATTCCTCGAAAAGTAAGTTTTTTAACAAAAACTCTTTACATTTTCAGAAATCTTAATCAAACTCAACAATTACAAGTTTAATTATGCTTAAAAACATATAAAAAAAAATATGATCAAAGTCAGCAAGGGTATTCAATGTTCGGCAGCGCATAGAAAAAATTTTATAATTTTTTGTCGACTGTAATTTTGTAACGGTTATTATTGTGTGTAACGTTTAAAATGCACTGCGCTGTGTTGAGTTTGGTGGATTTCTTCATGTGATTGCGCACAGCTGCGCGGAGGTCTTTTATCTATTGTAAAGTCAACTACAGCGAAGAGCAATGAAATAAAAAAAATAATGTACACAGTTGACGTCTTGCATACACAATATCTTGTTTATTTCGCTCAGCACGAACAAACTAACTGACTGACTGACTGATTGGCTGACTGACTGAAGGACGGACTGCCTGACGGACTGTTTCCATTTCGAAATCCCCCACATGCACCTGTGCACCTAAAATACTTTGTCTGGGCCATTTATATTTAAGACACATGTAAACTTTTGCCGAGAAGTGCGTGTGCATATAGAATCGATAAAAATCAACAGCATTTTAACTGCAGCGTAAAGTTGGCCAGAATACAGAATACTGTACTGCACAGTACAGTAAAAGCTCGTTAAGGCGCACACTTACAGTTCCATTTAATTGCCTAATTGAGGGAAATGTTCGAAAAAGTAGCAAAACAGATTGGGACCAAGGTGATGTCCGTCCGTTAATAGAGCTTTTACTGTGGTCATTAGCACAACCCGTCCACATGTCGAAGACTATTCGTATACCAAAAACCAAGAATCATATTTTGACATTTCGAAATTGGAGCAACGCAGACCAAAAACAGAGCGTTGCGTGGGTCGCGTGTGCGTATTTTTAGTTGCAGCAGGAAACAACAACAACAACAACAGCAGCAGCAACAACAACAACAAAAAAGAGCTCTCTATGAGTCAGTGCTTGCAACTAACTGAAGAGCAATGCATGAACTGAGGCAGCGTAGATAAAGAATTGCTCAATGAGTTCAAACTAGAGATGGACTGGTGTCGAATTTCTCGAGCACGAACACGAACCACAAATTTTGCAAGCACGCACGATCAAATTATCAACAAGGCAACTATATGTACTTGCTTTTAATTTAAATATATTTTTAGCTATTTCAAAGCGTTCTGAGCATAACTTATCTTTTTTTTTTTAATAATACATATATATTTCTTTTAATCGTGCAAAATTGAAAATAGTTTTCATTATTATTTCTTTAAGTTTCTATAATAAATATGTATTATTTTATGTGCTGTTCATTTGATATTTGATTTGACTCTTTTTTGCCGCTCTTAACACGAACACGTCGTGTTGCTATCGTGCTTGTTTTTTGTCACGCGCCCAACTCTATAAAAAACTAACCATTAACTAGACATGACTAATTGTGCAGCCAGCACAAAGGAGCTGTTGCTGCTGACGATGATTCTATGAGTGTATTTTTGTTATTTAATTTGATATTTCCTCAATTGAGTGGCGCGACATTGCCACTAGTCACAGATGACCGCAGATAAGAGTACGCTATGCTGGTTTACCGCAGTGCGAATGTATTTAATTTTATTCACTGTCAATCAAAGAATTGTAATTGCATTCACAATAAGCGCGCACAATGAACAGCGGTGCGTGCGCGCGCGCGTTAG
Organism: Drosophila borealis; assembly: GCA_035045885.1. Lineage (NCBI taxonomy): Eukaryota > Metazoa > Arthropoda > Insecta > Diptera > Drosophilidae > Drosophila > Drosophila borealis. Next base: position 171,373 of record JAWNOR010000217.1, read on the forward strand.
CTGACGCAGCGGGTGGAGGGGCGCCATAATGGCCACTCGTTGTGGTTGCCAGACAGCTGGTCGCCTGCAATTATACGTGCACACAGTTTGGCAAAGGTCAGCGCCAGTGTGCGGAAATTGCAGCATAAGCAAAATACCATTCACAATAGACTGCAGTGGAATCGATTGACAAAAAAAACAACAAAAACAAAAACTTGTCGTTTACAGCATTTACATGCGACTGCAATGCAGTTGGCGATAAGCAGCAACAACAACAACAACAACAAAGGTGTGTAATCGCAAATGTAAGCATCAGAAATGTAAAATGACAAAATCATATAAAAATGTCAATGAACCTGCGACAGTTGTACATACATATGCATATTTAAGCACATAACATGCATGCATGATGCATTTTGGACCCCTCGCCCGACATGCAGACAGGAAGTGCCACAAAGGCCGCTACAGTTTATCCTTAAATGTGCAACAGCAACCCCTTTGCGAAAGAGCTCGAGGCTGGTTTATGCTTCGGTGATAATGGGTGGTGACTGCGGTTTAATTAAAAGCTTTTCGCCGCAGCTTGCCATGATATGCTGATTGTGGGGCCGACAAAACAACCCTCCCTCAAATTGTAAAGTGCGTGTAACTGATTTTGTGCGTTGTGCGTGTTCTTTATTGCTGTACATTTTGCCATGAACCCAATTTGTATGGCATTGACATCGTTGCTAGTGATGAGCGTGCTTTTAAGCGATATATCGTTTATCGATTTAAGCTCGCATAACCTCGAATTTAATGTGCATAACTGTACTTAACGTATTTGGATGCATTTAAGTATTATACTGCTAATATGGAGAACCTTTTCCTTTCGCTTTTTCATTTTACAAGAAAGCACGACAAAGGCCCATCTCTAAATAGCTGTGTCTGAACTAGCATGCAAATGTGGTTTGTTTATGTATTTTCTGTGCCAAATTGCAAAATGGACAGCGGAGAAGGGGAATGTTTGTGGTGGTTGCTTCTCCAGCTTAAGGATTTTCAGCTTTATCAGCTGCAGACAGACGCCCAGACGACGCCCTGCTCCTACTCCTAATCCAACTCCAGCCACCCATTGGCTGATTTGTGTATATTTATCTCTATGTGTGAAATTTTGCCAGACTTGGGGCGTTGCACATAAAAACTAAAATCAATATCATCAAGTTGTGAGCGTCTGATATTTATCGCCAGCGTCTGCTGCTGCCCCCCGGAAAAGCGTGCGGAAAATGGCGCATCCAAAATAAAAGCCCGGAAACTAAAATCAAGCAATATCAACAAATAATTACGACGCTAAAAGAAGAAAAACAAAAAAAAACAAGAAGAAAACATTACATATTGCGTGTCCGATTAGCGCTGAGAGCTGCGCTGGGCAAATGAGGTTTCCTCTTCGTTTTTATACCCTGTAGCCAATTGAAAATGGGCAAAGTGGGGCATATTGGTTTTGTGCACATTTAGGAAAGAAGTAGCCAAAAAGTAGCCCACTTTTAATTATCTGTCAGGTTTTTGTAATGTAAATATTTATTTTTGGATTTCCTCAACTTCTTCTTATTAAAAAATTAATCAATTTTTTGCATGCGTATGAATTTTTAAAAAATTTTACTTTAATCGAAGAATAGATATAAAAGTTATTTAAAAGTGAATATTCAGAATCGGTCTTAGAAAAAGAAAATTGCTTTCAATTATGTTTACACATGTAAAATGTATAACAATTTTGTCCGGCAAGCCTGTTTACAGGGTATTTCCTAGTCTGGCACCCCTCGACTGCAGCACTCTCTTGTTAGCTTTCATCTTCTTTTTTCTTTTATATAGTATAAACAATTACAATTACAAATTCATATCTGTTTAAGCACAATTGGGCCGTGCAGTGCGCGCCTCGAAATGTTATCGGCTCTAGGAAATGAAGATACCCTGCTTTTTTTTTTTATATTGCCCAGCCCACATGACGTTTATTTTCGGGAAATTGTTTATACAATTTGCAATATGTTATTATTGGTTTATTTGTTTATCTGCCGGCGGATTCGCTGATTCAGTAGCGATTTCTTTATAAAACAATGCCGCGTGACTCAGTAGAACACTTTACTTTCCATGTTTTCAAGTTTGTTCGCTAAATTTACAAAATTAGCGCATATATTCATGAGGGGAAGGGTTGAGGGGTTGAGCGGGAGGGAAGCCGACTCGAAATACCAAAAGCTGCGCAGACGCCGCAGCCGGTTATTGTTTTTGTAAACTTTGACAACAACCTGAAAGAGCACGTGAAGATGTCGATTGCCATTTAGAAGGAAGTGAGGGGGGAAGGGGGGAGGGGGAGGGGGTAGGATGGGTGCACAAAACTTGACTTGAAGATAATGCCTGATAAACTGGAAACCAGTTCTAGAATTGAAATGCACATAAAATTCAACAACTGCTGTAGGTTGAGCTGTATCGAAAATTCTTGTTTCTGTTTGCGAATCTTCTTTAAAGCTAACTTAACTATAAAGGCTGTGTAATTAAACAAATGGATTTAAATCGCATGAAAAACGGGTGAAACTGACGCTGTTAAGGTCTGCTTTTCAAAAAGATCTATTTGTGAATTGAACCCCAAAACTTTTTATATATATTAAAAAATGCCTTGAAGATGCGTTTTATCAATATCGAGTTTGAATTGAATTTATCGATTTTGTTAAACCAAAATTCACGGTCGGAAAATGGGTGAAAATGAAAACTTTTCGAATTTGAAAGGATTTTCTTCGAATTTAAATTATTTATTTAGAATATAGCACATTTGTGATTAAAATTTGAGCTTTTATAAATTTTGTATGAGCAAATAGAGTTTATAGAATTTGATTTGCACATTTAAATCCACTCTAAAATCACAGCATTTTAATTTGTTATTAATCACAGTGTTTAAAATTCTAGGAAAAACACTTGGCACAGGCCAAACCGGTTAAAACTAGATGGGTTATACCAGGCTTTATTTAAATGTTTAAAACATGCTTGACTATTAAACTTTAAACCCCATAAATTATAGTCTATTCTAAATTCCCTTCATTACATTAATGCTTTATATAACATTTACACAATATACCCTGTATTTAAACGCCTAAGCTGTGCAAGTATTGGCGTCTTGAGCAATTCCCAGACATTGTGGAGCTGCTATTTGGGTTGGGGCCCTGCCCGATTTCATTTTCAAGGCACGTTCGTTTGTTTTTTTTTCGTGTCTCGTCTCACAAATATTTCATTTTGACAATGTGCCAAGCGCCGATTTGCCCGTCGAGTGACCCAATTAGCCCCACAGTGAATCACAGCAGCTCTTTTCGAATAGGATTCACAGGATTCTCTTGTTTGGCCAGCTAGTTAGGAGCTCTGCTCCAATTGGCCAGAGTTGCTAATGGAAAGACACACAGAGGCCAGCTGCTGATTGTCAGCACAATTTGATTACCTGCTGCCCAGCTGCTAATTGCCAGATAAATTTGATTACCTGTTAGCCTGTGTGCACTGTACAGTGTTGTCCAGTTAGCCTTTTTATGGCTATATACATATTTATATAGCTATATTTGTAATCGAAGTAAGTAAATATATCCAAATATTATATATTTGTTTTTATTATTTGGAGACCTGAGAATTTAAAATATTCTTATATACTTTTAAATGAGGATTTTTATTTGAGCCTTGGAGATAGGAAAGTTAATTCTTTTACTAAGTAAGTAAGAACGTTCGTTCAAAATAATTTAACATTATTCATTCACATTATTTTATAAATAATACTATATTTCATTGCAAACAAAGAGCGTGGCTGCAATTAAATTACTCACTCAACTTGGTTTATTTATTCCAAGCTAATCTTTTGAGTCAACACAGCTAATAAAGCTTTTCAACACTGGTTTTCGTGCTCGACGCTTGCAGCTGATTCGTTAAGCTTTAACGTTAAGCGCTGAATCAGCAGCCTGTTCTGAGAATTGTGGCCGTGGGGGGGGCGACAAGAGAGCGGGGGAGAGAGAGAGAGAGGAGCGGACGATGATATTTTTTCTATGCAAAGCACAAATAGCGGGCGCAGAAGCCAAATTTGGATGAGCTGAGATAAGTTATCAAAAGCGACGTGCCAGGTGTCTGTCCAAGCAGAGTATATACTCTGTATATATGTTATATATATATACTTATGTTATCAAAATACCTATGCAGATTCGCTGGCTAAGATTGCGCAACATTTTTAGCGCTTCATTGGACACGGAGAACGCGATCGTTTGGCGGATGCAGCAGGGTGTTTGGTAATACGAGAGCTGACGCCTACAACCAGCAGAAGATGCAGTCGATTGCGCAATACCAAAGACAATATAAACACTAAGATGAGTAACGCCATACAACAAAATGCTACTATGAAGCTTGATTTTTTGGAAATTGAGAACGAAAACGAAATCTGTAGCATTGCGCTCTGACAGCCGAGAGAACGAAAAAGCTAAAAATAGAATGTGCTCTCAGCTTCGGCTCTATGAGGGCCGCGCAAGCAATTATGTTTGTATGCGTGTGAATATACATACATAACAGCATATTTGAATGTGTTGTTATCCACTGCTCTGGCAAAGTCTTTGGCTGGCAAAGAAACAATTTCTTAGTTTTTTAGCGCAGATCACGACCTATCCCAAATTTGTGTTGATATATGAATGCATTTTGTGTACTGAGGTTGGCTCTGTACAAAATATGTATTTTTAAGTCGATGCAAATATTTATTTAATTTTTTATATTTGAAATTATTAATTAAATTATTATTATTTTTAAGGAATACAACATAAATTAAATAAATAAAAGAAATTATGTAAATATTTGCATCGACTTAGAAATACATATTTTGTACAGAGCCAACCTCAGTACACAAAATGCATTCATATATCAACACAAATTTGGGATAGGTCATGATCTGCGCTAGAAAACTAACAAAATTAATTTCTTGCCAGCTAAAGCCAGAGCAGTGAATAACAACACATACATGCATACTTTATAGTTCTTATGCATGTATCATTCACGCATGCAACGAAAGGTGCACGCACGCTATTGGCTGAGACAAGAACTTTTCTCGAGCATACACTGTCCAAAAAGAAGACTGAAATCAATCTATGTGTGCTATTTTCTTAACATAGTTATTGCGCAAGAAGCGCCTTGTATACAAATTATAAAAGTTCTCCAATTTTCCTGTAAAATTATTTGTTAATATCTAGGGTAATATATCATTTAAATAAAGCATGCATTTCATGGATAAAGTACAATCACTTTGCGTCGATCGTAAGCTCTAAACTTTTTCGCTCAATGTACTTCGAAAACGAAGCGACGCAAAGCAGCATCGACCAGCTTTGCTGAAGGCAGGCTGGCGACTAACTTCGTAGCTCGTGTCAGCATCAGCAAGCCGCGACTTCGGCATTCGTTCGTCTGGTCTTTGGAGAACGAACAACCAGTCGGCAGGCATGCCGTACGAAGCCTCAAAGGCCAGATGAAAGGCCAGGCTAGAAATTTTGCGTCGCATTCAAATGTATGCGCGTTACTCATCTTAGTGTTTATATTGTCTTTGGCAATACCCTGTTTACAGTTTTAGTTCGAAATGGATGAATGATTGTGAGATTAGTGACTCAAGAACTGTGAATGCAAAGAAGTTGCCTTCAAACTGTAGTTTGCGGCGGGAATATTTCTGGCTTTACAGCACTATTCCAGCTTAATCTTCAACAACTATTACAGCTGCAATTCCAGCTTAATGTTTATCAAGGAGAGATTTCTTTAAGACTTTACAACACTATTACAGCTGCAATTCCAGCTTAATCTTTATCAAGGAGAGATTTATTCAAGACTTTACAACACTATTCCAGCTTAAGACTTTACAACACTATTCCTTCAATACGCACATGTAATCAAAGCAATATACTCGTTTTCAGTTTGTAAACAGAGTATAAACAAGGAAATTCTAGCTACTTGACGAAGTGTCAGACCTGTCGATCGTCGGCGGTCGACTCACGTCTGGCAACAGAAAACTGAACCGAAAACTGAAAACCGCAGCTAGAGATTTATGAATATGTAATACCCTTAAGTAGCGCACACTTTGACTTACGGGCGAACCGAATCGCGAGTCGCGAGTCGCCGAATTGAAATCTTAAGCGACGAGTGCAAATGACTGTGACAAAGTCTCAAAGAGTACTTGGTCTGAGTCATGCCCCATTGCATTCGAGAGCCAGGTAAGGGGGTGGGGTGGGGCGGTAGGGGGTGGGCGTCATGCAGTTTAGCTGCCAATTAACCGCAAAAGCTTTATGCTTGGCCTTTTTTTTTAGCTAGGTGTCAAGCGGTTGTGAGGCTGCAAATTGAGTTTGGCTAAGAAGTAGGCAGTTTGCGAGTAAACAAACAAGGGTATACGACTACGAAATACCCTGTACGATAGTTAAATAAGTCAAAAATGAACTCTCGTTAATGTAAGATAAAGAAAGGTGTGCCCGAAATTGATCAAATGTATTTCAATAAGATATAAAAGTAAAATACAATATTAAAAGAATAGAAGTTTTGAATTATAAAATACTATAAAAAAATTGCGAAGACCAAGCTCTTAAATATCAGTTAAAAATAAGAGTGAAAAAAACCGATCCTATAACATTTTAAAATTTTTAGAAAAAACAAGACAAATATTTTTAATTTAATATATTTTTTTTAGTTGATAGATCCCCCTTTTGGGTTTATTTAATGGGTATTAAAATGTACTATATTCTTATAGGGCACACTTACGTATTGAAGGTCTTCTGATAATCCTTGATTTGCTTGCGCGTAAACTCATGGAATTCGGTGTAGACATTGACCACCTTAAAGGTGCGCGGCACCTCGATGCCCGCCTCCTGGGAGTCCATAATCTCCTGGCGTCGGTTCAAAATGTGCGACAGCTCTGAACTGTCCGTTGTTGTTGTTGTTGTTGTGCTATCATCGACACTGCCGTTGCGCGAGGCGGACGAGGCATTCGAGGAGACCGACATGTTTTTTTGTTTTTTTTTTAATTTGTTTTACTTTGCGCTGGAATTTTTCAACACCACACCCTGTGCACAGTTTTTTGTTGGTGGCGGCGGCGGCAGCGGCGGCGGGGACAGGCGAGGATGTAAGGATACACACACACGCACACAAAAGGGCTTGAAACAAGTGCAGTCACGCCTACACAAACCTTACTTGTTCGCTAGCAATTAACTGGAACTGTAGCAATTTTATGCGTTGTCAATAGTTTAACAATAAGATGCGCGCGCAAATACCGGTGCAAAGTTGTGCGGGTTTGGTTTATAACTGAGTAATTTTGGTTGTTTAATAAAGCGCGCAAAACATCCAAAGCACACGAAGTCGCTTATACGAATGAAAAGGCAAAGCGAGCGAGCGAGACGCATACGAGCGTAGCAAGAGTCGATTGTGAACGTTTTCGACAGATGTGGCAAGGCCGGCAGCGTTAACAGCCGAATGGCAAACAGCTGTTTTAGCTGTGTCTGGCAAGGCACACACACGTTGACGTGTAGCTGGCAAAAATTAATTCCAATTGCTTACAAGTAAAAATTTTTCGCTGTAAATTTGCTCGAGTTATTTAAACAAATTTGGTGCATTTGATAATTAAAAGTAAGCGTCAAAATGGGCAGCAAATTCTTTAATAAATTACTGCTTATTGCGGGTTTTGCTAGTTTGGCACATGCCGCTTTTTCTGCCGCACATCGTAAGTGAAAATGTATGCCAACCTTTGCTCACCCTGAGAATTAATTAAAATATTCTTATTTATAACAGATCGCACCTATTTGCGGCTGACGGAGCAAGAGTGGAGCAGTCTGCCGCTAGATGTGAGTATATAAGTTTTAGTTTTGTGTCCTAATTAATGATTAAATCTTTACAGATTATACTGCAAACGGTCATCAGCCTGGTGCTGGTCATTTACAATATTATCCAAATTGTGGGCAACTTTAAGGAGATACGCGCCACTGTGGACATGCAGCAGCGAACCTGGGATACGCTGGGCAATTTTCCATCATTTTATATGTTCAATCATCGCGGTCGCGCCCTAAGTCCCGGCTACAAGCCGCCGGAGCTGAATGAGGACGAGCAGTAGCTATATTAACTATATATAGCCATTTAAAGCCGGTTTACAACATGTCTAGTTTAATGCAGTTATTTGATAAATTATGCTAAACCAACCTAAAATACTTGTTATAGTTGTAGCTCCCATGGCTGCCGCCGCCGATCGTAAGATTAGCGCCTGCTGCTCCAGCCGAAGGCCGTCGCGCAACTGTTGACCAGGCGTTGCATTGCAGCCGTGCCTGTGGCACAGACGACAGCCCGCCTGACCGCTGCTCCGCAACATGCACTCGTGGTAGAGCTGGCCATTGGAGCGACAGCCGCGCACGACCAGCTCGCTGTGCGCATCATAGTATTCCAGGCAGGCGGCCTCCTGATCCGCCGGCTCATTGGCCAACAGTTCACAGGGCAGCGCATCATGTCCACGTTCCACATGCTCGCAATTAACGCACTGATGGCACCACAGTCGCTGTTCGGGATAGGCGCCCGTGTTGCAGAAGCTGCTCGCACAGCTGTGACAGCTGGCTACCGATGCACTGCTGCAGTTGAAATCTGGCCGCTGACAGCCGCGCTCCGTGGTGCCGTTCGTGTGGCTAACCATCAGACAAGGGGCTGCGGGCACATCGCACTGCTCTATGTAAATGCCGCCGGGCTGCTCCCAGTTGGCACAGCCGGCGGCATTGTCGCTGCTGCAGCGATAGCAGCGCGTAAAGTCCGGCACATTGCAGGCCGCCAGCTCATCGCTGTCGGCGCATTCGTAGCATTTGATTACGTGCGGATCGCTGGGCGGTGCACCACAGCCGCGTCGCAGCTGCCAATCGTCATACTCGCAGGCAAAGCACGAGGAAGCCTCCGCGGAGCCGCACACGCTGCTGCTCAGCGCTGTGGCATTGCTGCGGCACGTTTCCCGATCCGCGGAGTTGCAGCTGAGGCAGCGCTGCTGCGGCAGGCAGCCCGCGTTGCAGTTGTCGCCCGTAGCACAGGTCACTAGCTGATCCCGACTGACTGACTCCAGCTCTGCCGGCAGCTCTGCCGAGCAGCCGCGCATCACGCGGCTCAGATTGTGATAGGTGTAGCAGAATTGCTGCTGCTCCCGGCCCAGCAGCAGCTGCTGCTGGCACTGCTCGAACTGGCTGACATTGCAGCGGCTGCCCAGCTGAAAGAGATCCATCTTGCAGCCGCGTGCCTCACGCGAATCGCAGCGTGCACAGCTCATGGTCCAGGCGCCCTGTGCAGCATTGCAGCCGTTAATCTCGCAGAGCTGCGCCGTTGATCCGGCCGTGTGATTGGCATCGGAGCTGCAGCCGCGATAGCCCAATGCTGCACTCACGATTTCCGTATAGCACTGATCCGCCTCCCGATGATAGAGACAGGGTCGCGGCTTGCCCGCCGGCGCTGCCACACAGCTCTCTCCCGCGCACTGATGACACTTGAGCCGACCAGGTGGATAAACGCCCGCGTTGCAAAGATTGCTCGAACAGCTTTTGGAATAGCTGGCCTGCGTGGTGGGCGTCTCGGCGCCGCAGCCACGATACGTAATCGAGTCCACTGCAAAGAAATATCCAATTGAGATTCGGTTACAATTTGCTTGGTCTACCCACCAATGGACATGGCACACGTCAGCTCCGTGGCGCACTCCTTGTACGGCAGCAGGCCCACCTCGCCCAGCGTCTGGGCGCACTCGGGCAGCGCAACGGAGTCGCAGTGATAGCAGACAATGGCCCCAACCGGCTGCAGGGCGAGGCCTATGAATAATTCTTCGCGTTATTGGAAACACATTAAGGGCAACAGTTGGCTCCGCTTACAGCCCAGCAAGAGGATTAGCAGCTGGTCACTTGGAACGTTCATTTTGGCCACCTGCACTCGAATAAATTACTTTTGTGCATTGACAATGGAGATCCGTTTTATGGCTTATCACAGGGCATTAAAACAAAGGCCTCTCTATCAGTCTATCAGTCAGATAGAGATAAGGATAAGCCGCATTTCGGGCGCTTGAGAACAATGGCAATCCATAAATTGCTACTACTTGCTATAAATATACTATATATATTGGAAAAATGTGCGATAATACAACCAAAAGTGTATATGCCCAACTATGGGAATGCCTTAAATTTAATAGGTATATTCTATTTTCTAAATATTACATCAATCAAAAATCATGAACGATTTGAAATAGTTTGAGTTTTGATAAAGATTATGCTGTGGAAAATTTTGACATATGTCTAAAAGGGATATTTATGGAATATGTTTGAGTTAAGTTTTTAATTGTCCTTTGAAAAAAATGTTTTTAAATTTAAATAAGTAACTATTTAGGGACTAAACCATGAACAAAAAGCAATTCGGCATTGAAATTGGTTGAGTTTTGACAAAGTTATGACAGTGGGAAATTTCGACCCATGTCTAAAAGGGATTTTATGGACCATGTTTAAGATAAGATTTTAATTGAGTTTTGAAAAAATGTGCGTAGATTTAAATAAAGGATTCATTTAGGATTCAACAGATGAAGAAACGGACATTCGGCATTGAAATTGGTTCAGTTTTGACAAAGTTATGACTATGGGAAATTTCGACCTATGTTCATTGGGGATTTTTATTTTTACTTGAATGTATGTCAAAAATATTCCTACTCATTTTAATTGCAGAGTTAATCTAGAGATCGAACCATGACAAAAAAATATATTCCGCATTGAAATAGGTTGAGTTTTGACAAAGTTATGACAGTGGGAAATTTCGACCCATGTCTAATAGGGATTTTATGGACCATGTTTAAGAGATTTAAGATTTTAATTGAGTTTTGAAAAAATGTGCGTAGATTTAAATAAAGGATTCATTTAGGATTCAAAAGATGAAGAAACGGACATTCGGCATTGAAATTGGTTCAGTTTTGACAAAGTTATGACTATGGGAAATTTCGACCTAGGTTCATTGGGGATTTTTATAGAATATTTTTACTTGAATGTCAGTCAAAAATATTCTTACTCATTTTAATTGCAGAGTTAATCTAGAGATCGAACCATGACAAAAAAAATATATTCCGCATTGAAATTGGTTGAGTTTTGACAAAGTAATTACTATGGTTAAGTTCGACCTATGTCTATAAGGGATTTTTATGGAATATAGAAAGTAAAATATTTACTTGAATTTCAGTCAAGCAGAGTTTATTTAGGGCGCAAAACACAAACAAAAAGGCATTCCGCATTAAAATCGGTTGAGTATTGGCAAAGTTACGACTATGGGAAATCTCGACCTATGTCTATAGGTAATTTTCAAAGAGTATTTATTTACTTGAATTTTTTTCTTCCTCATTTTAAATGATCCATGAACAAAAAGACATTCCGCATTAAAATTGTTTGAGTTTTGACCGAGTTATGACTGTGGGAAATTTCGATCCATGAAATTTTTGGACAACTTTTTACTTGAATTGTGGCTAACTATGTAAACTAGCCGCATGGATCAAAAATTAGTTTTTTAAATAAGGAAATAAGGAATATATTATTCTTGGTATAATAATAGGTATAAGAATAGTTTGATTGCATTTTGACCTTGCGGTTCGGCCCAGATGTCATAGGTCAAATGCAGAATAGACATATCATATGGACACATATATATATATGTATATACATGGTCTGGGACAGCAGGTTTTTCGAAATGCCTAATGTTCACATGATCAATAATTCAGGAGGCTCGCTTTGCGGCCAGGATGAAACGGAGCTACTTAACCGGGTGGGAAGAGGGGCAGGGGGCAGGGGGGGGGGGTCAGTTAAATGGGTCGACTGCCGCATATCGATTTAATTTAGAGTATGATAATTGCGTGACAATCAGCGACATATGGCCAGCAATTTGATGGCCTTGCCGCAGTTGCTCGCGCGGCAGCAAAGGGACAGGAACGGACGGACGCCAATTTGAGTATTGTAGCCAATTTATTTGCAAAGCTCTTCAGGAATCCCATCCGATAAGCCCATATTTACAGGTTGACACACTGAAAAATCAGCCAAATCAGCGATGAATGTGAAGCATCCAAGTTGGTTAACGCTCAGCTGTCTGTTGCTCCTGGGGGGCAGCGCAGCAAAGGAGCAGGAACTAGAGTTGGAGCAGGGACAGGATCAGCATCAGGAGGCTAAAATGACGACTGTGGGCGAGGCATTGGCTATGGATATGGCCCCGACGCATATGATGCCCTCATCAGCAGCGGAAAAGTCAATGGAGCAGGAGGAAACCAAAACTGAACCAGAACCGGAACCAGAATCAAGCAAGGCAACGGAAACCAAGCTAATGGAACCGGAACCAGAAGCGGGCGAAGCGGGGGAAACCAAGTCAATGGAACAGCAGGACACAACAAATAAGCCTGAAGCAGAGCCAGAATCGAGCAGGCCAAGTGAAACGAAATCAATGGAACAGCAGGAAACGGTAGCTGAACCGAAACCGGAACTAGAAGTGGACACATCAAGGAAAATCGAGTCAATGGAACAGCTGGAAACTGAAACGGAACCGAACCCGAAACCGGCAGCGGAACCAGACTTAAACAAAGCAAGGCAAGCCAAGGCAATGGAAGAGCCAGAAAATTCAACTGAGCCGCAAGCGGAACCAGAGACAGGCAAGGCAGAGGCAACTGAGTCAATGGAGCAGCAGGAGCATAAAAATGAGCCCGAGCCGGAACCAGAATCGAGCAAGGCAAGCGAAGCCAAGTCAATGGCAGAGCAGGAAAATCCAAGTGAGCCGCCAGCAGAATCGGAGACGGACAAAGAAATAAAGCCGGAACCCACCGAAGCAGCTCAGACTGAAGAATCCACACACTCGATGGACTATCAGGATGATGCAGCGGTGCCGCATGAGCCGACTAGCCCAGAGGCACCAGCTCCAATGACACCAGCTCCAATGACACCAGCTCCGATGACCCCAGCTCCCACTTTGGCAGCTGTTCCCGGCGTGAAGCAAGTGAATCTCTCGCTGCCCCTGCTGCCCAACAGCTGCTTCAGCTGCTCCAGCTATCGGAATGGCAGCTGTCTGCGGCAGCCCGCGGAGCGTCAACAGTGCCCGCCGAATGCCAAACGCTTTGGATGCTATACGCTCTTCAAACGTAAGTGAATTAGATAAGGACATGGAAGTTGGGCTTAGTTTTGGTAGGTTGTGGGAATAACTGGTTCGCTTTAGACTCGTTTTCCCACAACATGTAAGTCAGGTTCGAAAGATATATTTTGGCTATTTTTAGCTGCAATTTTAAAGTTTGTTTTCTCAAATTTCAATGCGCTCTAGCTTCAGTTTATCTGGGAAGATTTGTTACGTGCACGCTTTGAGCACGCTTGGTTCAGTGTAAAGACGCGCGACTCACAAACGAGAAGAACCCGGTTCGAGACCGGAACAAACCTATACTCTCAGTTATTTTTTTCGAAGAGCATTTATATAAAAAAAGCATTTTTTTTACTCAGCTGGTCTCAAATAACTTTTAATTTTGCTTTATCTAAACTCTCTTTGATGAATTCAATTTCTATGCTAATTATTTATCTCCTCGTCCAGGTGACACGCAGCTGATCATGCGCGGCTGCACGTCGGAGCTGACCGAGGAGGGTGACAAATATTGCCGCCAGGAAACGGAGCTCTGCAAGCTGTGCACGGGTCCACTCTGCAACAGGGAGCTGGCTGCGTTGGCCGGCGCCGCCCAGCTCCTGGGCAGCTTAACCATCTGGCTTCTATGCTTTATAGCTGCATTGGGGCAAGTCTAAGAGCTCAGCTGGAGTCGCTTTTCAGTGGTATAGCGATATTTTTCAATTAACTCTTTTATTACTTGAAAATTAATGCGGTTGTTTTATTAACTTTCATTCCTTATCTAATCGTTCATAATGAATGTTTCCTATAAATTTATACATAACATTCTCAAAAGGTTGAGAGACTTTCGAGAGATAACAAATAAATAATGGGTATATAGATTTATATGCCTATCTATAGAACATTTTAGATGTTTGCCAAGTTTGCTGATAAAAAAAGTATCTTGAGTATTTTGTTGGAACTTTCTATCAAAATTAGGAAAAAAACTGTTCAAATTGTTTTAAAGATTTATAAGAACTCTAATAATATTGTATTTTGTGTATGGAAACAATATTTTTTTCTATAATCTAAAGCTTATTTTCTTTATTTTTAAATACAAATTTCAATTTTAAACCAATTTTGCAGTAGATTTTTTAAAAAAAGGAAATATACTTTTTTTCGCGGTCTAGACTAAAGAACAGATATATACAACTTTTAAGTAAGTGTTGGGTAATTTTTAAAGTTTTTGAAATAAAAAAGCTAAGCTAGTATAGCCTGTAAAAATGTTTTGACAACTTTAAGCAAGTGTTGGGTAATTTTGAAAGTTTTAAAATAAAATAGGTAAACTAGAATACCCTGCAAAAAGGCTTTGAAAACTTTTTGCAAGTGTTGGGTAACTCTAAAAGTTTTCGAATAAAAAAGCTAAACTATAATACCCCGTAAAAATGTTTGAACAAGCAGAACTTTTCATTATATTTATAAGCATACATAGATATCGCGTTGGAATCGCATATCCCATATCTTATACCCTCTACTGTTGTATTTCTACTGTTGTATTTCTTCAAATACCCTCTATGAATTTAATAACCATCGGTTCAATAATCCTGTTGATATAGATAAGCACCCAATTATCTATTATCAATAATTGATAACGAAAAGTTGGCGAACAACAAGCTAATAAATTATTTGCAATTGCTGAAAGTATTTAACAAAATTATGAAACTAATATTTCATGAACCAATTGCATTTTAAACAAATCCAAAAATAATTTGATAAATAAAATCAAAAAATTTGTATATCATTTATTATTTATCATATTTTTTATTGATTTCTCAAGCGTTGGTCCAATCTTTCTTAAAACTTTTTTAAAGAGTTTTTTCTTTAGTTATTTTTATGTCGTTTGCTACTGAACTAATTTGTTTCTAATGGGGGAGAGTCTATTGTTAATAACTATAATGACTCAGAGCTGGTCGTGCTGATTACATATGTTTATGTATATATATATATATATTTTGTTTGTTTGTCATAGTTAGATAGCAGTTGGTGTATGTACAATTAGTTAAGATATGGTTTGCTTTAATTTTGTTTTCTTTTTTTTTTCTTTACAAATATTTGCTCACAACGAAGATCAGTCCGAACAGACCGAGGCCCATGTGCTGCAACGTGGCGGCGCCATTATAATTTTTGGTGTTGCATCCTTTGATGTCACACGTTACGCAGCGCGTGTCGTCTGCGGATGTGCATTGGAATTTCATCAGGGGACCCGCATCAGCGAGGCAGCCACGCAGCACGACACCATCTATAAGGGGGAAAAGATGGAAAATTGCCTTTTATTTCAGTCTTTCCTATGTGTGTGCATAATTTTACACTCAGAGATTAATATCGAAGTGCTATTCTTTCAGTGTATCCCTATATCTCTGACAGTTTCTCGGAGTGTATCTGTAAGTGTATCGCTCTGAGATTAATTATGAGGGTATCTATATGTGCATCTCTGAATGTATCTCTAAGTGTAACCTTCTTAGTGTATTCCTATATCTCTGAGATTTTCTCTGAGTGTATTTCTAAGTGTATTCCTGAGTGAATCCTTCTAAGTGTACCTGAGTGAATATATTTATGAGTGCATCTCCAAGTGTACCCCTGAAAGTATCTCTGAGATACTCCCTGAATATTTATCTGAGAATATTCCTGAATGTATCCCTGAATGTTTTACTGAGTATATCTCTGAGAGTCTCTCGGAGTGTATCTTTAAGTGTATCCCTTTGAATGTATCTTTGAGTGTATCCCTTTGAATGTATCTTTGAGTGTGTCTCTGAATGTATCTCGAATTGTATCCTTCCAAGTGGATCTCTAAGTGCATTCCTCTGTAACTTTGAGTGTACCTATGAATGTATCTCAAAGTGGATCCCTTTGAGAGTAACCCCCACATCTCTCAGTGTATATCTGGATGTATCTCAAAGTGTATCACTGAGTGTAGATTTGAGTGAATCCCTCTAAGTGCAACTCTGAGTATATTTATGACTGCATCTCCAAGTTTATCCCTGACTACATCTATGAGATACTTTCTAAATATGGTATATTTTTGAGAGTATTCCTTTATGTATCCCTGAATGTTTCTCAAAGAGTTTCGTTGAGTTTATCTCTAAATCATTCCTCAATGTATCTCTGGAAGTATTTCTGAGTGTATCTCTAAGTGTATCCTCTCCGACTGAATCTCTGAATATATTCCCCTGAGTGTAACTCTGAGTCTATCTTTGTGTGCATTCCCGAATGTAACTCCAAGAGTATGCCCAGATCTTTGAGGGTTCCTCTGAGCATATCATTCATTGAATGTATCTCAAAGTGAAACCCTATTTCTTAGATGTATCTATGAACGTGTTACTCACTCCATACTCCGCTGAAGCATTTCTTGGCATACTCGCCCGTCTGACTGGCAATTGGGCATACCTCGATACCGACATTTGCCGAGCGACAGGGCGCATAGTTGTCGCTGCGGCAGATGAGGCAACCGAATCCGGCCACCTCAATGTTGCAGCCGGTGCCCGAGCACGCTTCACAGTTATTCGTTGTGTTGCATTCCTGGGCTAGCTCGTTGGTGCAGCCACGTGAGACGGTGCCATCGTCCTCCGTTTTCGTGTAGCAACTGACCTCGTTTTGTGTGTAGACCGAAGCCGGGCAGGCCACGGCCTTATCCGCCGCCTGGCTGTCGGCGCAGGTGCTGTTGTCGTTGCACTTGATGCAGCTGCCCAGGACTCGCTCGTAGGGCAGATTGTTGCAGCCGTTCTCATTGTCGCACAAGACACAGCCGGCATCGGGCGTGGCGCCCGCGCACTTGTTGCCGGCGCCCTCATCGTTCTGGCAGCCCCGTTGCATGGCCGTCGCGCTGCTGCCAATCATATAACACTTCTGCCCCGCCGCCTGGTAAGTCGCGCAGGGCATCAGCACGGTCGCATTGTCCAGCGTCTGGCAGTTGGCGCCGTCGCACTGGTAGCACAGCCGGCGATCTGCCGGAAAGATGCCCACATTGCAGTTGTCCGTCTGGCATGCACCGCAATTGGCATCATTGGCCGCACATTCGCCACAGCCGCGGGTCAACGCGCCATTCGCCGCCAACTGATTCACGCACTGCTGTTCTCCGGTCGAGCACAGCTGCAGCGATGTCCCGATCGCCGTCTGGGAGGTGGCGCATTGCGGCTGGGTGCCGTTGCACTGTTTGCACACCAGATTCGCATTGCAGTTGTCCGTGTTGCAGGCCAAGCAGGCACCTGTACAGGTTGCATCCGTGAGGCAGCCGCGCGTTACAGTTCCGCTGTCATCTGGAAGGGGGCATTGTACAGAGAGGTTTAGGCCAAATTTAAGTCTCTCTCAATATTATCATAATAACAGAATATTTTGCCCCATAAGTAACTACTTTAAGACCGATCTCTCCCATGCAGCTATATGTTATAATGTTCCGATGTTGATTACATATTTAATATAGTGTATATAAGGTTCATAATGGAAATAATAAAGCCAGAGTTTGGCCACATCAAAAAGGGTTCCATATCGGTATCAACTTTTCGACCGATTTACCCTATGCCAGCTATATGATATAGTATAGTATATATATAGTATAGTATAGTAAAGCCTGTTAATGGATAGTTTGGGTAAGATATCTTGATGAACGAAAAAGTTGTTTAATACAAGAACCTACGTTTGGAACGATCTTTCCTATGACAACCATATGATATAGTGTTCCGATATTGATAGGATTTTACATATATATGTGGATGGATGGAACTAATAAATCCCAAGTTTGGTCAAGTTAACTGAACAGAGAAAAGGTTCCCACATCGGAATCAACTTTTCGATCGATCTACCCTATGGCAGCTATATGATATAGTGGTCCGACCCTGTACATTCTACAATAGAAAGACGGACCTATGCAGAGTTTCAAGACGAAAGCTTAAAAATTGAGAGACTAGAATTAGACAGGCTAACAGGCGACCATGGCTATATCAATGATCAGCATTAAGATCCGGAATATATATACTTTTTGGTTGGCGAGCTTTTCCCTTCTATGCGACACATATTTCATGACAAAATTATAATACCCTATTTACCTATATATGTATAATACCCCATATACCTATATACCATATATACCTATAATACCAAGGGCTTTATGCTGATTTATTCTGCTTTCTTTCATTTGAAATATTAAGTATAATATTATTTTACAATAATATTATATCGCAGTGTTTGCTTGTGCAACGGAAAACTCGAGAAATTCTTACAGTGTACGATTTTGCAATGCACTTCAAATGCGATATAGTTTTTTTTTCACAACGTAGCCTAATGCCCAATAATGACTGCTGATCAGCTTATCAATATCTGGAATATATATACTTTTTGGTTGGCGAGCTTTTCCCTTCTATGCGACACATATTTCATGACAAAATTAAAATACCCTATTTACCTATATATAATACCCTACAAACCTATATACCCTATATACCTATAATACCAAGGGCTTAATGCTGATTTATACTGCTTTCTTTCATTTGAATAATTAAGTATAATATTATTTTACAATAATATTATATCGCAGTGTTTGCTTGTGCAACGGAAAACTTTAGTAATTCTTACAGTGTACGATTTTGCAATGCACTTCAAATGCGATATAGTTTTTTCTTCACAACGTAGCCTAATGCCCAATAATGACTGCTGATCGGCGTATACAGTATTTATGGCTATCGCCTCTTGAGCACCGTGTTTAGCTGCCCGGAGATAGGCACAATAATGAACTTAGTCCAATAGAGAACCTGGCTGGGACTTATCTACAATTGTTTGGCCGTGTAGTTGTGTATGCCTTTACATGCGTAATTCGCGTGAGTCATGACACCTGGCCAGAGACTTACCTGATTTGGCAAAACACTGCGTTACGCCCTCGGCGCAGATGGTGGACGTGGTCGAGCCCGTCGTAGTGCAATCTGCAATGAGATTTTATATTGATATACATACATATGTATATTTATTGGGCAGCCATTGGGCGGGGGGCTTACTCAATGCCTGGCAGCCGAATTGGCCAATTGCGATAAGCGTGGCTATCAAAATGCACACTCGACGGCTTCGCATGTTGCAATTGGATTAGTTTTTCTTCTTTATTTTTTCTTATTTTCGATTGTAGTAAACCTTCGTTTGCCACGGTTGCTGCTGGTTAACTGGCTCTTCTGTTTCCAGTTAGCCGCTGGCCATGCGGGTTCCCATCAATTCTATTCCAACACTTTCGAAATTTTTTGTTATCTTCCTTTGTTCTATTTGCTCGCTCAGCCAATTTTCACTGATAAAGGGCGATAAAAATATATGGCAAGCGACGAGATTGCAACTCGAGCTTTTTCCGCAAAATCACTTTCAAAGAAATTAAAGTTCGCGCGGCACAGGGCGAAGAGCGAGAGAGAGAGAGAGAGAAAGAGTGAAAGAGAGAGCTTTATACAGTCAGCGCATGCTGGCTGCGGTTTGTGCACAGGCTAAAAGCTCAGTGCATTTGAAATAATGTTTTCTTGTGCTTTTGGTCATGAGCTTTTTAAGGATTACGGAGCTTTAAGCAGCAAACAATTTAAATAAATACTAAATTAAACAAAAACAATTTGGTGCTGGTTTTGGCGACTTTTCCATATATTAAATATTTTATTGACTGGCTCGAGCGTAATTTCAGTTGTGTCTGACTGAAATTAAGTGTTAACCGTCTGGAGTTTAAATCTTCTTTAAAAATTGCAGCTTTACGGGTTCATAGGTTATTCCAAATTGCAGATAAATATTATGATACTTTTTTTTCTTCAATATATTATATTTAAGAGGGTCTTAGAGGAAACAAAAAAGAATTGATTAACAATTGAAAAAACATTAAATTATTTGAATATATTTAAAAAAAAAATTGAAATATATAGAATTTATGGAATTTATATATCTGTTTTATGAAACTGTTTGTCCTGACAGACTGACTGTTGAAATTTTCAATATATTTTCTTTATGTGATGAAGGTGCACGGTAAGACGGGGTTTCGCCTGCAAGTGTGGAGAAATCACGAAAAAAGTTTATATGAAACTTTTTTATTTACGGACAGTAATCGGTTTAAAACTCATTTTCAAAGATCCTTGAGAGAATTAACTTTAAACGTGGAACGGAAACATTATTCTTTGTCAAAATTAATGCGTAAATAATACCCTCAAATGTCCTATATAGACATATGTAGATCGAAACTTCCCACCCTCATAACTCGGTCAAATCAAACACGATTTTCAAGAGGGTTTGGCGTTCTCTTACTTTTGAATACCAATCGGAAGTACTGATCCTTACAAGCCTAAATAGGTATATCATTCCATAATCGCACAATATTTGGCCGAGATATTCCAAAAAATCATCAATAAAAGGTTGACTTTACAAACGAATCGGTTTTTGGTCAACCACTTTTTTTAACCCATCGATTTTAAAAAGTTTTGAATGCAGATTGATAGTAGGGATCCCTACGAATTCAAAAAGGTATAACATTTCAAAATCGGACATTATTTGGCCGAAATATTCAATACAAATCATCAAAAAAGTTTTGATTTTCGAACCGACCTCGAATTTGAGAAAAAACGTGATGCAACCCCTTGCCATTTTGCCGATTTGGGCCAAAATTTAGATTTTCATTTTTTTGATGCCAATCGATAGTACTGATCCTTACGAGTCCAAAATGGTATAAAATTCCCAAATCGGACATTATTTGGCCGAGATATTTCAAAAAATCATCAAAAAAGGTTGATTTTACAAACGAATTGGTTTTTGGTCAACCACTTTTTTTAACCCATCGATTTTAAAAATGTTTGAATGCAGATTGATAGTAGGGATCCCTACGAATTCAAAAAGGCATAACATTTCAAAATCTGACAGTATTTACCCAAGATATTCAATCAAAATCATCAAAAAAGTTTCGATTTTCGCACCGACCCCGAATTTGAGAAAAAACGTGATGTAACCCCTTGCCATTTTGCCGATTTGGGCCAAAATTTAGATTTTCATTTTTTTGATGCCAATCGATAGTACTGATCCTTACGAGTCCAAAATGATATAAAATTCCCAAATCGGACATTATTTGGTTGAGATATTCCAAAAAATCATCAAAAAAGGTTGATTTTACAAACGAATCGGTTTTTGGTCAACCACTTTTTTTAACCCATCGATTTTAAAAATGTTTGAATGCAGATTGATAGTAGGGATCCCTACGAATTCAAAAAGGTATAACATTTCAAAATCGGACAGTATTTGGCCGAAATATTCAATACAAATCATCAAAAAAGTTTTGATTTTCGAACCGACCCCGAATTTGAGAAAAAACGTGATGTAACCCCTTGCCATTTTGCCGATTTGGGCCAAAATTTAGATTTTCATTTTTTTGATGCCAATCGATAGTACTGATCCTTACGAGTCCAAAATGATATAAAATTCCCAAATCGGACATTATTTGGCCGAGATATTTAAACAAAGCATCAATAAAAGGTTGACTTTACAAACGAATCGGTTTTTGGTCAACCACTTTTTTTAACCCATCGATTTTAAAAATGTTTGAATGCAGATTGATAGTAGGGATCCCTACGAATTCAAAAAGGCATAACATATCAAAATCGGACAGTATTTGGCCGAAATATTCAATACAAATCATCAAAAAAGTTTTGATTTTCGAACCGACCCCGAATTTGAGAAAAAACGTGATGTAACCCCTTGCCATTTTGTTGATATTGGTCAAAATTTAGATTTTCATTTTTTTTGATGCCAATCAATAGTACTGATCCTTGCGAGTCCAAAATGGTATAAAATTCCCAAATCGGACATTATTTGGCCGAGATATTCCAAAAAATCATTAAAAAAGGTTGACTTTACAAACGAATCGGTTTTTTAACCCATCGATTTTTAAATTGTTTGAATGCCAATTTATAGTTGGCATCCCTACGAATTCAAAAAGGTATAACATTTAAAAATCTGACAGTATTTACCCAAGATATTCAATCAAAATCATCAAAAAAGTTTCGATTTTCGAACCGACCCCGAATTTGAGAAAAAACGTGATGTAACCCCTTGCCATTTGCCAATTTGGGCCAAAATTTAGATTTTCATTTTTTTTGATGCCAATCGATAGTACTGATCCTTACGAGTCCAAAATGGTATAAAATTCCCAAATCGGACATTATTTGGCCGAGATATTTAAAAAAAGCGTCAATAAAAGGTTGACTTTTCAAACGAATCGGTTTTTGGTCAACCACTTTTTTTAACCCATCGATTTTAAAAATGTTTGAATGCCAATTTATAGTAGGGATCCCTACGAATTCAAAAAGGTATAACATTTTAAAATCTGACAGTATTTACCCAAGATATTCAATCAAAATCATCAAAAAAGTTTCGATTTTCGCACCGACCCCGAATTTGCCACTTTGCCGACTTGGGCCAAAATTTAGATTTTCATTTTTTTATGCCAATCGATAGTACTGATCCTTGCGAGTCCAAAATGGTATAAAATTCCCAAATCGGACATTATTTGGCCGAGATATTTAAAAAAAGCACCAATAAAAGGTTGACTTTACAAACGAATCGGTTTTTGGTCAACCACTTTTTTTAACCCATCGATTTTAAAAATGTTTGAATGCAGATTGATAGTAGGGATCCCTACGAATTCAAAAAGGTATAACATTTTAAAATCTGACAGTATTTACCCAAGATATTCAATCAAAATCATCAAAAAAGTTTCGATTTTCGCACCGACCCCGAATTTGAGAAAAAACGTGATGTAACCCCTTGCCACTTTGTTGATTTTGGTCAAAATTTAGATTTTCATTTTTTTATGCCAATCGATAGTACTGATCCTTACGAGTCCAAAATGGTATAAAATTCCCAAATCGGACATTATTTGGCCGAGATATTCCAAAAAATCATCAAAAAAGGTTGATTTTACAAACGAATCGGTTTTTGGTCAACCACTTTTTTTAACCCATCGATTTTAAAAATATTTGAATGCAGATTGATAGTAGGGATCCCTACGAATTCAAAAAGGCATAACATATCAAAATCGGACAGTATAGATATTCCAAAAAATCATCAAAAAAGGTTGATTTTACAAACGAATCGGTTTTTGGTCAACCACTTTTTTTAACCCATCGATTTTAAAAATGTTTGAATGCAGATTTATAGTAGGGATCCCTACGAATTCAAAAAGGTATAACATTTCAAAATCTGACAGTATTTACCCAAGATATTCAATCAAAACCATCAAAAAAGTTTCGATTTTCGCACCGACCCCGAATTTGAGAAAAAACGTGATGTAACCCCTTGCCATTTTGTTGATATTGGTCAAAATTTAGATTTTCATTTTTTTTTATGCCAATCAATAGTACTGATCCTTGCGAGTCCAAAATGGTATAAAATTCCCAAATCGGACTTTATTTGGTCGAGATATTCCAAAAAATCATCAAAAAAGGTTGACTTTACAAACGAATCGGTTTTTTAACCCATCGATTTTTAAATTGTTTGAATGCCAATTTATAGTTGGCATCCCTACGAATTCAAAAAGGTATAACATTTAAAAATCTGACAGTATTTACCCAAGATATGCAATCAAAATCATCAAAAAAGTTTCGATTTTCGAACCGACCCCGAATTTGAGAAAAAACGTGATGTAACCCCTTGCCATTTGCCAATTTTGGCCAAAATTTAGATTTTCATTTTTTGATGCCAATCGATAGTACTGATCCTTACGAGTCCAAAATGGTATAAAATTCCCAAATCGGACATTATTTGGCCGAGATATTTAAAAAAAGCGTCAATAAAAGGTTGACTTTTCAAACGAATCGGTTTTTGGTCAACCACTTTTTTTAACCCATCGATTTTAAAAATGTTTGAATGCCAATTTATAGTTGGCATCCCTACGAATTCAAAAAGGTATAACATTTAAAAATCTGACAGTATTTACCCAAGATATTCAATCAAAATCATCAAAAAAGTTTCGATTTTCGCACCGACCCCGAATTTGCCACTTTGCCGACTTGGGCCAAAATTTAGATTTTCATTTTTTTATGCCAATCGATAGTACTGATCCTTGCGAGTCCAAAATGGTATAAAATTCCCAAATCGGACATTATTTGGCCGAGATATTTAAAAAAAGCACCAATAAAAGGTTGACTTTACAAACGAATCGGTTTTTGGTCAACCACTTTTTTTAACCCATCGATTTTAAAAATGTTTGAATGCAGATTGATAGTAGGGATCCCTACGAATTCAAAAAGGTATAACATTTTAAAATCTGACAGTATTTACCCAAGATATTCAATCAAAATCATCAAAAAAGTTTCGATTTTCGCACCGACCCCGAATTTGAGAAAAAACGTGATGTAACCCCTTGCCACTTTGTTGATTTTGGTCAAAATTTAGATTTTCATTTTTTTATGCCAATCGATAGTACTGATCCTTACGAGTCCAAAATGGTATAAAATTCCCAAATCGGACATTATTTGGCCGAGATATTCCAAAAAATCATCAAAAAAGGTTGATTTTACAAACGAATCGGTTTTTGGTCAACCACTTTTTTTAACCCATCGATTTTAAAAATATTTGAATGCAGATTGATAGTAGGGATCCCTACGAATTCAAAAAGGCATAACATATCAAAATCGGACAGTATAGATATTCCAAAAAATCATCAAAAAAGGTTGATTTTACAAACGAATCGGTTTTTGGTCAACCACTTTTTTTAACCCATCGATTTTTAAAATGTTTGAATGCCAATTTATAGTAGGGATCCCTACGAATTCAAAAAGGTATAACATTTCAAAATCTGACAGTATTTACCCAAGATATTCAATCAAAACCATCAAAAAAGTTTCGATTTTCGCACCGACCCCGAATTTGAGAAAAAACGTGATGTAACCCCTTGCCATTTTGTTGATATTGGTCAAAATTTAGATTTTCATTTTTTTTTATGCCAATCAATAGTACTGATCCTTGCGAGTCCAAAATGGTATAAAATTCCCAAATCGGACTTTATTTGGTCGAGATATTCCAAAAAATCATCAAAAAAGGTTGACTTTACAAACGAATCGGTTTTTTAACCCATCGATTTTTAAATTGTTTGAATGCCAATTTATAGTTGGCATCCCTACGAATTCAAAAAGGTATAACATTTAAAAATCTGACAGTATTTACCCAAGATATGCAATCAAAATCATCAAAAAAGTTTCGATTTTCGAACCGACCCCGAATTTGAGAAAAAACGTGATGTAACCCCTTGCCATTTGCCAATTTGGGCCAAAATTTAGATTTTCATTTTTTTGATGCCAATCGATAGTACTGATCCTTACGAGTCCAAAATGGTATAAAATTCCCAAATCGGACATTATTTGGCCGAGATATTTAAAAAAAGCGTCAATAAAAGGTTGACTTTTCAAACGAATCGGTTTTTGGTCAACCACTTTTTTTAACCCATCGATTTTAAAAATGTTTGAATGCCAATTTATAGTAGGGATCCCTACGAATTCAAAAAGGTATAACATTTTAAAATCTGACAGTATTTACCCAAGATATTCAATCAAAATCATCAAAAAAGTTTCGATTTTCGCACCGACCCCGAATTTGCCACTTTGCCGATTTGGGCCAAAATTTAGATTTTCATTTTTTTTTATGCCAATCAATAGTACTGATCCTTGCGAGTCCAAAATGGTATAAAATTCCCAAATCGGACTTTATTTGGTCGAGATATTCCAAAAAATCATCAAAAAAGGTTGACTTTACAAACGAATTCAAAAAGGTATAACATTTAAAAATCTGACAGTATTTACCCAAGATATTCAATCAAAATCATCAAAAAAGTTTCGATTTTCGAACCGACCCCGAATTTGAGAAAAAACGTGATGTAACCCCTTGCCATTTGCCAATTTTGGCCAAAATTTAGATTTTCATTTTTTTGATGCCAATCGATAGTACTGATCCTTACGAGTCCAAAATGGTATAAAATTCCCAAATCGGACATTATTTGGCCGAGATATTTAAAAAAAGCGTCAATAAAAGGTTGACTTTTCAAACGAATCGGTTTTTGGTCAACCACTTTTTTTAACCCATCGATTTTAAAAATGTTTGAATGCCAATTTATAGTAGGGATCCCTACGAATTCAAAAAGGTATAACATTTTAAAATCTGACAGTATTTACCCAAGATATTCAATCAAAATCATCAAAAAAGTTTCGATTTTCGCACCGACCCCGAATTTGAGAAAAAACGTGATGTAACCCCTTGCCATTTTGCCAATTTGGGCCAAAATTTAGATTTTCATTTTTTTATGCCAATCGATAGTACTGATCCTAACGAGTCCAAAATGGTATAAAATTCGCAAATCGGATATTATTTGGCCGAGATATTCCAAAAAATCATCAAAAAAGGTTGATTTTACAAACGAATCGGTTTTTGGTCAACCACTTTTTTTAACCCATCGATTTTAAAAATGTTTGAATGCCAATTTATAGTAGGGATCCCTACGAATTCAAAAAGGTATAACATTTTAAAATCTGACAGTATTTACCCAAGATATTCAATCAAAATCATCATAAAAGTTTCAATTTTTGCACCGACCCCGAATTTGCCACTTTGCCGATTTGGGCCAAAATTTAGATTTTCATTTTTTTATGCCAATCGATAGTACTGATCCTAACGAGTCCAAAATGGTATAAAATTCGCAAATCGGATATTATTTGGCCGAGATATTCCAAAAAATCATCAAAAAAGGTTGATTTTACAAACGAATCGGTTTTTGGTCAACCACTTTTTTTAACCCATCGATTTTTAAAATATTTGAATGCAGATTGATAGTAGGGATCCCTACGAATTCAAAAAGGTATAACATTTAAAAATCTGACAGTATTTACCCAAGATATTCAATCAAAATCATCAAAAAAGTTTCGATTTTCGAACCGACCCCGAATTTGAGAAAAAACGTGATGTAACCCCTTGCCATTTTGTTGATTTTGGTCAAAATTTAGATTTTCATTTTTTTTGATGCCAATCGATAGTACTGATCCTTGCGAGTCCAAAATGGTATAAAATTCCCAAATCGGACATTATTTGGCCGAGATATTTAAAAAAAAGCACCAATAAAAGGTTGACTTTACAAACGAATCGGTTTTTGGTCAACCACTTTTTTTAACCCATCGATTTTAAAAATGTTTGAATGCAGATTGATAGTAGGGATCCCTACGAATTCAAAAAGGTATAACATTTCAAAATCTGACAGTATTTACCCAAGATATTCAATCAAAATCATCAAAAAAGTTTCGATTTTCGCACCGACCCCGAATTTGAGAAAAAACGTGATGTAACCCCTTGCCACTTTGTTGATTTTGGTCAAAATTTAGATTTTCATTTTTTATGCC